>JAODAL010010422.1:0-105302 GCA_025379985.1 Phyllomedusa bahiana | reverse complement strand
GAAAAAAGGTTTTGTTGATTTTCCAAAATTTAAATAAATCTACTTCAAAATCAAAAATGTCTCTTGTATGTACTGGGACAAAATTAAGTCCTTTGTTTAATAAAGTTTTCTGCGGTTTGTTCAGTTCTTTAGAGGACATATTCAGCCAGAGATCTTCTATAATCATTTCTTCCTTCCTCTCCCTCTTGCAGTTTGATTTTGTTTTTTGTTCCCATTTGGATCGTGACCACCAACTGCGCCACGTTCGTCTAGTGAACTCTGTTCTTCTAAAAAATCTTGACTTTTTTTTGTTTTTTTTTTGATCTCAGTTGCATCGTTCCGTGAGTTAGAATTTCTGAACTGTTTGGGGAAAAGTATTGTGAATGTTTATTCTTAAAAGCCCTTTGGCCCCGTTGGCTTTTTGCGTATCTGCCTGTAACATTGTTTTTTAAATAATCTTTAGTGTCTCTCTCAAATTTCTTTAACTTATTTTGTAACATTTGAATTCTAGTTTTGTTTAAATTATCTTTACTCTCTTGTATATTCTTATTGTATTGTTCTAAGGGCACTGTTTTTTTTAATATTTTACCCTGATTTAATTTCATCCCCCAATTTTTCTAAAATTGCTTTGTAATGTTGGCCGTCAGAAACTTTTAAAAATGGGAAGCGCCCCCCATAAATAAAACAGTGATTATCCAAAGAAATTGGGCTTAAAAAGAAAGGAATTAAATTTTGACTGCATGCATAAAACTATCACAGAGAATTAAGGCTCCCGCTTCCCCCAGGGATAGTAGCCCTTTTGCAACCAAACTTTTAATAGTTGACTAAAATTAAAGGAAAAATGGTTTGCGATAAAAACCGTATTCGATGAATTTAATGTTTTGCGGCCCCAAAATTATACAAAGCAATTTAGAAAATTGGAGGATAAAATTAAAATATGGATAAGAATAAAAAAAAAAAACAGTGCCCTTAGAAAATTTAAAATAAGATTCAAAGAGAAAAGTAATTTAAAAAACTAGAATTCAAATGTTAAAAAAAAAAGTTAAAAAATTTGGAGAAAAAGAACTAAGATTTTTTTAAAATAACGAGTGTAATACTGGGCAGATGAGCGAAATAAGCCGACGGGTCCAAGGATTTTAAAAGAAAAAAAAAGTTCACAGTATTTCCCCAAACAGTTCAGATAATTTAACCCCCGTAAAAATATGCAATGAGATAGAAACAAAAAAAAAAAAAAAAAGTAAAGATTTTTTAGAAAAACAGGTTCACTAGGAAGTGGCGCAGTTGGTGGTCACGATCAAATGGGAAAAAAAAAACAAAAAAAAAACTGCAAGAGGGGAAGAGGAAGGAAGAAAGATTTTGAGATTTGGGCTGAATATGTTCTAAAGAACTGAAAAAACCGGAAAAACTTTATTAAACAAAGGTTTAAATTTTTGTCCCAGTACATACAAGGCATTTTGATTTTGAAGTGTTTTATTTAAACGTGCAAAAATATAGTTCAAAACCTTTTTTCATCAGAAAATAAAGTCAGGATTACAGAATTAATCAAAAAAGCTACGCAAAAAAAAATACCTTTGACCAGAGGTTTCTTTTTCCTGCTTTGGAGGTTTTCCCAAAATTGTTTTAAATAAAGTTAGACAAAATTGGGAACGGGGTAAAAAAAATTAAAACCAATTTTAAAAAAAGATGAATATGTGGCTTACAACTTAAAGACTGAGTCTTCTGGGGTTTCTGAAAACCCGTAAAGGCGGGTGCTACGTAAATCTTAGACAAAGAATATTATGTACAAGAAATTTTGGGATAACTTCAAAATCAAAATTTTATAAGAAACTAGAAGTGATCCTTTACACAAATTAAAAGTCGGTGATAAAACTTTGGAAGAGGCCAGTAAATAATGGAATATTAGAGGTGTAAAAAAAAGTGTTACAAGAGTAAACCCGGTTTCCCTATTTTTTTACACCGTCCCCAAAGTGAAAAAATCACTTTTTAGACCCCCAGGGGACCAAATGTATGGGAGTGGATTCAGTTTTGGAACCATTGGCAAGTTTGTGGACCAATTCTACAGCCAAATTGAAAAAAAGAGAACATTTTCATAGTACAAAAACAATTTCTACAAAAAATTTTTCCAAACATTGAAACAACCAAAAGCGATTGGCTCTGACTTGGACTACTCCCTGTACATAACATCCGTATGAAAAAAGGTGAAAAGTAATTAGGGGGGTTTTAAAGTTCAGATCTTCCCTTACTAACGAATTTAAAATTTTTTTTGATGCTTTGTGATTTAGTATTGACTAAAAATTTTTTTAGATTTTGGTCAAGAATTTTTTCTGCAGCTACGGGGACCTTATGGGGTCTCCCGTTGCTCGGGGTTGCCAATCTTTTTGTCTTTGTTGGAGGGGAAAATCCCTATTTTTCTTTGTTTTCAACACATTGCCCATTGGGGGGCGGGGATGTGGGATGAATTTTCCTTTTTGGCCGGGGTCGAAAACCCCAAATTTGGGTTTTGTTGATAATTTTCGCTAATTCAATCTTAAATTTACAGCACAGATAGAAAAAAACACTATTCAATTCTTGATGCCAAAGTGTCCAAATTAGGGTCTAAATTGGAAACTGGATTGTATTCCCAAAGCGATCGATCGCAAAATTTTTTTGCATCGACAGTTTCCCTAATCCATACATTCAAAAGGTATATTAAAAGGGGGAAAAATAATACGAGCCCAAAAGTATTCCTTAATGAAAAGGGTGTGGCAGGAGAGGTAAAAATAAAATCCTGGGAAATTCAGAAAACGAGGATTTCAGCGAAAAAGAGTTAACGAAACAGCGGGGGACAGTGTCTTAATGAGAAGAGAAGAATTTTTTTAAACCAAAATTAAAATCTAAATTGATAAGATTTGTTTATTCTATTTGATAACATGCAATATGATTAAAAAAATCATCAATAAATATTGGAAAGTACTAAGTAGTGACCCGTAATGGCCAAGTTTAAGGGGGGGCCACCGGCCCTTGTGTTTAAAAGAGGACGAATAATAACAGTTGGTATTCTAGACATTGAAGATATAAAATAAAAAAACTATTAATTAGAAAAAAAAGGGTATTTTCCCTGTTGGGGTGTACCAACTGTTTTCGTCATCAAAGGGCCCTTTTTTCAACCCTCCTTTGTATGGGAAAAGAAAATTTAAAATTCGTGGTTCTTATACATGCAATACCACCAGGTGTCTACCCTTTTAAAAAAAAGCCCCTGGGCTTGGTGTATATGGGCAAACTAAAAGGCAATCCGCATAGTTTGAATGAACATAAGTCATTATTGTCTTCAAACAAAAAAAATAGTAAAGAAAATGATAATAAATTTGGAGAAAATTCCCCGTCGCCCTTTTAATGCGCTAAAACCGGGGTAAGTGATCTTCGTGGTGTGTATAGAAGATTGAAAGTAAGGGGGGACAGAAAAAGGGGGAAACCCGGCTCTACAAGGGGGAAACTTTGGTTATAAGATGCAATCTTTGCCCCCAAAAGGCCTAAAAGAAAATAAGCTTAAAGCATTCTTGGGAAAAGTTATCTTTGGTGTTTTGTTGTTGGTTTTGTTTTTATTGTTTTTAAATCTGTATGGTATTTAAACAGAAGCATAGGTCCACTACGCATGCTTGAAAAAGAAGCTTTTAGCCTTCGAAACGTTGCTTTTCGAGTGTCAGCTCGTCTTTGTCTAATCTCCTCTGCTACTCTGAGCGGTTAACAGCCGTCTGATGGAAGCTTTGTACCGGGACTGCTAACCATAAGTATACCATTGCTCATCTTTCTACTACAGTCTAAAGTTTTAAATGTTTGTCCTGGAATTTTTTTGGTTTTTCTTGAAAAAATGTCTTTGCAATATGAAGAATTTGTATCAAGCTTGCTAACGATATATCTAGGGGCACTCATTACACCAGTTCTCAATGTCGGTTCTCATGCCGATCCAATAGAATCTCTGGCGGATGGTTGCTTCGGTCTTGTAGACACCGAAATGGCCGGACTGGTCATGATAGGCGTCGAGTACTACTTAGCATAAACGTCTTGGGATAATGATCGTTGGCGTCTCCCCGCCTAAAAACTGGATCCAGAGAGTTTCTCACGATTGGGCCTTTTTTAAAGAAAGAGTCTTTTCTTTGTCTCCAGGACTCTAGTTCCATGTCAGGGTAGGGTTTCCTGATCCTCAGCGGGATTCTACCATAGAGAGGTAGTCATAGATTTTCCAAGAACTCTGACCATTTTTGGATATTTTTGCCATCGGGATAAGAAATTGATAGGGATCTGACTTGAATTGAAGGGCTCTCTACAGGTTAGGCGCAGTGATATTGTTCTGCTTAGCGAATCTTGAAAAAAAGGGGGGCTTTTCCCAACGTCTTCCCAGCGTCTTTCCTCTGGTGGCCCTCACCTTTAGGTAGGCGGGATAACGTTCACGTTCACGTTTGTCTTGCCACTTCGTATTTGATCTCGAAGTTAAAGCTGGCCAGTCTGGATGCCCAACGTTGCTCTAAGGCACCAAGCCGTGCGGTATTGGGGTGTGCTAGGGGGTTGTTGTCCCGTGTATACGGTGAAGGGGTGTAGCAGTGAGGTAATCTCTAAACTTTTCGGTGACGGCCCCCCCACGAGTGCTAGAAGTTCTAGCTTGAACGAGCTATAGTTGTGGTCATTTTTTTTCCGCTCCCCTAAAGGTTTCGGCTGGCGTAGGCAATACCCTTTCTCGGTTGTCTTAAACTTGCGACAGGACTGCCCCTGGGCCCTAAGAAACTTGCATCCGTGTATAGAAGAAATGGATGTTATAATCAGGGTAGGCCAAGATTGGGGGCGATGTCAGAAAGGGTTTTTAGGGTTTGGAACGTTTGTTTCTTGACGGTCAGACCACTCAACAAAAAGACTACGCTCATAGTGCTCTCGGGGACAACCCACGAAGTAGTTCGGTAAGTGGTTCCTTTACTTGTGCAAAGTGTGTTAGAATCGGCGTAATAGCCGGCAAATCCAAGAAAACTTCTTACTTCCTTAACTGTTTTAGGAGTGTCCAATTTTTCCACAGCTGAGTGCTGTATTCCTTCAGCACTCACGACTTGTCCCAAGTAGTTTACTCGTGGCTTGAGTAGGTGGCACTTAGATGGTTTGTTCTTGAGGCCATGGTCTATCAGGACCTGGAACACTTCGGCCAAATGCTTGATGGGGGTCTTCGTAGGTACGGGATAGACAATCACATCGTCCAAAATAGAGCGGACACTTTGGAAATTAACAAGCCGGGGCATCGTTCCATCAAGCGCTGGAAGGTAGCAGGGGTTACACAACCCGAATGGCTATGCTTGTGAACTCGTAAAAGTCCCATCGGTGTTTGTAAATGCTGCCCTTCTCTCTGCCCTCAGGGCCATTGGTACTTGCCAGTATCCATTTGGGAGGTCAGTTTTCGAAGTAGGCAGTGGTGCCCAAGCAGCGTTTAGATTCCTCGATAACGTGAAGTGGGTGGGCATCTTTGTGTGTGATGCCGTTTAATTTCCTGTAATCAACGCAAAAGCGTTTTGTTCCCATCCTTCTTTTTCACAAGGACTATAGGGCGGCCCATGGACTTTGGTTTTCTTGTATCCCCTTTGGGTCCTTCATTTCCTTAATGAGTTTCATCAACCTGCTGATAGCTGGCAGGAGGAATAGGCTGGTGTTTCTCCTTGATGGGGTATTATCGCCATGTTTATCTTGTCTGAATGAGGTTGGTTTTCCCAAAAAATCAAGAGAATGTTTACTGAATGCTTCATGGTGTCTCTTAGCCAATTGCGAACATCCATTGACTTGCTCGACGGGGTATTAGAATCTCCAATGCTTTTTCATCCCACCAGAGAGTATGATTGTTGTCGGAGTCTTTACAGGTAGCTCAAATAGACTTCTGGTAAGCGATAGTCTCTTCACTCAAAAACATCCTCCGGATCGAGCTGGTAGAGCATCGCGACAGTGGTAAACTTGTGAAGCTCGCTGGGGGAGTCACTGAGGTTTACAAGGCGTACGGGAACCTGACCATTCAAGACGGTTACGATGCTCCTAGCTGTGTTGACAAGAGGTCGGCCATCAATTTAAATTTGGAGTCAAGCAGAGTTTCGTAGTGGGCTTTGTCTAGTCCGGGAAACGAATTTCGGACCAAAAAGGGGTTTCACTGTTGGCTGGTAAAACAATTGAACGAGCGTCTCTAGTGCGGACACGGCAAATCTCTCCACGATCATTAACAAACTCTGAGCTACGAGCGCTTTGATAGTCTTCTTTTATGTTTGCCTATAGTGGGAGGAAGCAGGGGGAAAAAAGAAGCATGTAAACTTCATAAATACAATGACCATGATATTCATACCTAAAACTACAGTAGTGCTATCTCCCTGAACCTCTGTAACATCACACTTGTCTATGCAATGTACGGTAAACCAAAATGCGTACAGTAGGTCCCAGTAGCCTAGTTGTTTTCGATGGGTTGCCATTACCTGCAAACAATTTCAATTTGGATTTCCCAGCCGGACATAAACACATCAGGGACCCCAATGTTTCTCAAAAATGTGTCGGGCACGGTAGTAACTTGAGAGCCTGTATCCACAAGGACTTCAAGAGGTACCTTTTCTATCCAGATGGTTACATGCGGACAGGGCGAGAGGAACCTAAAAACCATTGGGTTCCTCTGGGCCTGTGGTTCTACCTCCCAAGTGACGGCCCTTGGCCTCAGGGGTAGCCCGTTTAACTGGAAGCATCGAAAACGGGGGTGTCCATGACGTCTCCCGTAGCTACCGTAAGGTCTTCTTCGTGAAGCAAATCTTTGAGGCGGGGGCCTATCAGGGTTTGGAGGGTATGACCAGGCTCTGGAGTTACAGTTCTGCTTACAATGACTCATGTGAGGATGGCGTAGAGTGCCCTTTAACTCTTTTAGAACTTGGCAAGTGAGTCAACAACTTGGGCAAGGGTATCAGGTGGACAGTAGTGGTAGCAGGTGTATTGGTCTGTGCTGCTTGGACAGCTTGTACGGAAGAGGCGGTAGATGGTGCAATACTTGGGATTCCCCCAGCCAGTTCGGGGGAATATGAAAAAAAGGAATGTAGCTGGTGCAAGAAGAGTCAGTCCCGATTACCCCGCAATGTTTAGAGCTTTGAAATCTAGAAATGGCATACTGGGATTCTGTGCGGAAAAATTTGCGTAGTTGACTTTGTGCCATTCTAGAGCCCCACTCCTTCAATGAAGCGATCAGAAATTATGCTCTCAGCAGCTGAAGGATAAATAGTGTCAACCTTTTTTAGGGCCCTGTAGTCGGATTGAAGTGATAAAGAATATTCCCTGAGACTCTCACCTGCTTTCTGTCTTTCTGTTGTAGAATTTTAAGGCGGATTTGGTTGGTACTGTACCTCAAATTTTTTTCTCGGGCGATCAAGGATTTGTTTTGACAGTGGTTTTCTCATTTACTGGCCATGAACGAACTTCCTCTACAGCGGACCCTCGAGTTGGCCCAAGAGTAGCTGTACCTACTGAGCAGGGGAAAGCGAGACAAGTTCGAGCGTGCGTGTAATCTTCTCCCTGAAGTCAGTAGTGTTGTGGTTCTCCCCTATAGCTTGGGAGACTAGAAGTTCCAATAAAGAAAGGTACTCCCATAGCAACTGTAGGTGCAGGAACGTTGTCAATAGCAACAGTTGTGGTGCAGCAACATTAGCAGAGAAGTAGAAGGACTACTAGGACCCGCAGAGTCATGGGTAACTTGCTGTAGACATTGTGAATGAATTGGATGTACTGTCCTCCCAAGAAGAGAAGAAAAAAAAAAATAGGTGCCTGTCACTTTAAAAAAAAAAATTCTCTTTCACAATAGCGCTGCTAGGCAGGGTACCACGGTACTTGTAGTGCCACAGCTCAATCCTGTTCGTGATGCCACTTTTTCCTTCCTTGGCATACTCGGAACCCTCGGGTGACCCCTTTAAGATGGTTGTTTGTTTACGGGTAACGGTGTATGGCACGGGGTAATATGTGGGTAACTTCCCCAGGGACCTGAGTACCCAAAAATTCTTCGTTGTCCCTAGTCAAGACACCAATCACTAGACGACCAAAGCCAGGTTCGGAAAAAAATGGTAGTTGCATTTATTTGCAGCAATAACTAGTTGAGCCCTTGTCTCTGGATGCAACCAGGGAAAACAATAACTGTGATGCAGTAACAATGACTTGACTTGGGATGATGTAATAGCGGCAGCTTTGATAATGATACAACAGTCTCTGAGTATGTGTCAGACTCTGGTAACTTGAGATGCTGGGGTAGTATTACTTTAGAAAGATAACTATTACAGACCTTATTCCTGAAAAGTGGATTCTTACACCAAAGGCACAGCTTTGAGAAAAAGACCGGGTTTGAAGGGCCTCTGATACTTTGAATACTCGGATTTAGACAGACTGAAGCTACTTCCGCACGCGTTGACGCATGAGAAGTGCGTGGATCTCTGATTGAAAGCCAGGGGAAGACTATGACCGCTGGTTGGGAGACCCTCTATTCCCAGACGGTCGGACAGAAGGTTTTCTGAAATGGACTTGACCCTCCTGAGTAGCACTGGAGATCCTGTGTGAGTCCCTAGGTGGTAGGAGAATTAAGGAATTTTTGAGGTAGGCTAGGGGCCTAGCAGAATGGCTGAGGTGAGCCAGGGAGCAACACACACCTTGACTTGTCAGAGACCTCGCACACCTCCCGATGGAGGAGCAGAGACTAAAATAACTAACTGCCTAACTCCTCTGGCCCGCCCGTTGGTGTTGGCATGGGAGCAGAGGGGTCACATGCAGAGAGCTATTGGATCATTTTGAAGACAGGTTATGCAGCCAATCAGCAGATATACATGGTTTTTACATAGGCAAATGTTATAACAAGGAACCAAACAGCAGAGGGCGACCTAGAGAATACTTTAGACTGCAATATTATGATATCTTTTCTGCACTGAAACATTGTGACAGAATACAGCAAAATATGGAACAAAGAAATCTTCAGTGCTGGGTCACTACATAATTGAATCAGATGTTGCCAATAAATCACAAGCTTCCAAAGACACAACATCATCATATGGGCTATCCCAAATTGTTGAAAGGCATAGTAATCCTATTGTATGTAAACTTTTGACTTTGCAGAAAGTAATAAAAATGCCTTAAATAATTTTCTCTCTCATTATTCTGTCATTTGGGAAATATAAATAATTGTGGTAATCCTAATTGATCTAAAACGGGTAAGGTTTATTCTGATTTCATGTCAGATAGTGAGAAAAACATGCATGTGTGTCTCGTATTATATAGTGTATATATACTTCACATATATATATATACATATATATATGCATGTACATATGTCTGTATATATATGCATGTATATATGTGTGTGTATATGTATATACATATATATGTTTGTTTGTATATATACGTATTTTATATTTTATATTTTATATATATATATACACTAAAACATTTTTTACACTTTGGTTTACTAATATTTAGCTCCCGCAGGGAACCTGAACATGCAATCGCATGATTGTTTGTACTGTATACTATATTGTGGTCCTGTCATGGTCCAGCAATGTCAAAATGCTGTCGGATTTTTGACAGCATTTTGACATTGCTGTGTAGACTTAGCCTAAGGGTCAGGTCACACAGGTCAGATCCACAGCTAAAACCAACTAGTGCAACTCTTGCACGGGTCAACTGCCTAGAGCTCCGACAGTGCTTTAGAGGTCCAACCTTTCACAACCATCTCACCTGCTAATGCTTGCAGGACTTTTAGCCAAAGATTACAGACCTGATCTTCTGCTAAACCCCCTTAGCTGCCAGTAACTATCTAGGGCATTTAACTGATCCACTTATACGGTGATTACAGATTCACTTTTCCCCTCGTTCCCCAGTCGCCATCAGGCTCCCAAGGCCAGCAATCATTTCTGCTCTATAACACCAGTCTATCACACTGCATTCTAGGTGTCAAAGTAGGTGTTTTTTAAAGCTCTTGGATTCCCTCTAATTGGCTTGATGTTTGGCTGTTGTTGTGCTACAGCACCAACCCATGTGCCTATGGACAGGTTCCCCAGGTAGATAGCTGCAAGTCATATAGGAAGGTGTATAGCTACAGGGAATAGCATTCCCACCACCATAGTCACAGTTCCTCCAGAACACATGGAAAGAGCTTCTACCTGTGAGGAATAAAACATTTTATACCATTTATTGTAACATTTTGCATTGAATCATGTCTAAACAGCTCTGAATATCAAAAGAAGTATTGGTGTATTACACCCCTTTACATCAACAGTAGCCTATTGTCTACTAAAGAGAGCTTGAGCCAGCAATAGCAAATTTGTATCTTCTCTGCAGACACTGACTCCATCTTCAAATGATTACCAACAGGAGTGGTTCTGTTAATAGCTTGTTTTACAACTGGGACTGGAACTGAAAGAGTCAAATGAAAATGTATCTATCAGCTACATAATTTTTCATTTGCCAATTAGCCTAATTCCCTGCAGGCCCTTTCCATTTTCTTTCAAAATTGATTACATCTTTGAAAATAACATAAATCTGCTTTTATTTGTTCTATTCCAGTTATTTACCACGATAAACAAATATTGTCACTCAGTTCATTATCAGATCTATTGCCAAGAGAGAATGTGCTAATCCAAATAATGATAGCAACATTTTCTTATTGCTCTGTGAGATCCTTGGCCTCCTAATGCTGCCGCCCGAGGGGGTCACCTAGTTTGACTCATTATTGAGTGTTTCCTACTGTTTGCTTCCCTGTGGAGGTTTCCACTATGAAGCGTATTCTCTGTGATCTTTCTTTAGAGGCTGATTTTCACAGTGTACACGGAGAGGAGTTAGACTCTTGTCATGCTCTGTTATATTTAGGACTAAAACTCCTTCAGCGCCAGGATCTGTTTAAGCACTAAGGGCCCTGCCAGTGTCAGACAAACAGGGCCTAGAATGAAGAGAAAGCTCTGAGGAATATTTGTTGAATTGTGCTATTTTGGGGTTTTAGGTCTTAGTATCAGCACTTTGTCACCATAACTATGATAAGTTGTCTTCTTGTCTTCCAGGCTGAAAAACAAAGGCTTTAAGGATGATTTAATATGAGTCACAGCCTCATTTAATAATTAAATGTGTTATTTTAGCCCCATCCCCTTAGTTCTGTGGTCTCAGTTTTTATTGATATCCACCATCACCTATTTATTAAGACTATGATATACATACCATAGAGACAGACCTGGCTGCTTTAAGCCCATGGAGAGCCCTGGTTGTACCCTTGAGAAGGGCAGGCAAAACTTATGTCAGGTTTGGGCAGTGCACCTCCTTCTACATTCTTTTATTGACTTCATTCAAGGTTTGGTATACACTACCTATTTGGAGTCTTTTGCCTATACTTTATCTGCATGTAATGATGTAAAATAGGGCAGGTGGGATGTTGAATTGTGGATGATGGCTGGAGTGACCCATATGATGGAAGTGGTAGTGGTAAAGGTGGGGTATACCGGCGATAAAGGAATAACAACAGACAACAGTTTTCTTGGAAACTTCAGGTCTTTACTCACGGCTGATTTCAGTTGTGGATGTTACAAATCTTCTAGGCCAAGGCACATCGCACTACTATGCATGGCAGACACAATAATTACATACATACATAATTACATAATAACATACCTTCATAATTGACTCTCTTGACAACATCTCTTGATCCCAACCCATTCCAGCCATATAGAATGCTAGCAACTGGCGCTGACCCCCGTCCCAGTTCTGCCATGCAAGAGTGCTGACCATTGGCAAGTCAGGGCTCTATCACTAATTCCTGTCTAAGGGTCCCTTGCTCTGTTCAGCAGTCCCCCAAACTGCCTACCTTTATCACTGTTGTCACGCTCTCACTTGTCTCTCTCTGTCTCTGTGTCACAAATGACACTCTCCTTTCTTTTCTTTCTCTGGCTCTTATTCTTTCTGTGAGTGAGATGTTCACCCCCGGCCCACACTACCTATCACCGGCAGATAGGTAGGGTTCCCCTTTTTCTGCTGCTTATAAAAACTTGAACACTGAACTGGAACGGACTAGGAGCTGACAGGCTCTGCCTTATAACTGTATACAATGCTTTTAGCTCCTCCCCTGTCAGCTCACTGATTGATTGCTAGGCCAGATGCACTCCCCCCCACCCTTGCTTCCTACACTGCAAGACTAGTTAATCTCCTCCTAACCCTACAATGACATAGCAATAACAAAAGATTCTAGAAGCACTGTTAAATGCAAATCCCTTCTTGTATATAATATGGTATGGAACTGAGGAAGTGTGGTCTACACACGAAACGCGTATTCCAATTGCTATTTGTAATAAATCTTCAACTAAAAAGACGTTCAGCGCTGTCATTACAGTCCATTTAAAGGAGTTTTTTTCTGGGCAAACTGGAGAAAATCTTCACACCTTTTGGATCGCTAATACCCTGACCCTGTGCACCGGGTGTACGGAGAAAAACGGACAGACGGCTGCGGACGACTGTGATTCTTCGGTTCCAAATATTTGGATGCTTAAAAAAGTGTTGTGCCTTCCTTTGCACAACACTAGAAGGTTAGTGCTTAAAATAAGTACTAGTGTTTCTTATTCAATATTGCACTAGGGAGCGCTGTCTCGTTTTTGTTTTTTCTAGTGTATATAATATTTATAATACTATACAGAAATATACATTTCTACCTCTTTACATATGTCATTTTATGGATATAATATGTGTGATACTGTTTCATTATAATTGACATCTATCCTGGACATATTTTATGATTTATGATTAATATACATAGGTAAGAGATGTGACATTCACACGTTTTTCCATGTGTATTTTTGTTTCATTTTAAAGAAAAATGACTTTCATTTTGTGATTCATCAATAAATTTTGTATTATTTTTTATCAACATACACTCAACACGACGTTCATTTACAAAGAAAATACACATTAGTCAACAAGGGTTGAGGAATTGTCTCAAAGGTCATGGAAAGACAGTGCACAAACAAAGACCAGAGGCCTCATGTACAAAAACTATCTAGGTGTAAGACTTTCTTTGTTGCCCATAGCAACCAATCACAACTCCTCTTTCATTTCATATAGTGCTCTGAAAAAATGAAAGGGAGCTCTGATTGGTTGCTATGGTCTATGTCTTAGACCTAGACAGTTTTCATACATGTCCCCCCAGGTCTTTTATCTTCTGGGTGGCAAATTCTACCAACATAAAGGGTCATCCTGTTCCTCTTTGTATACCACCGATTTTGAAGACTCTACAGTAGTAAACAAGATATTAAGACAGACTGTTCTGGATCATTAGTGGTGGATAATTGAAATTCCACCCGCTGTACTGCTTAGTTTGCTAATATTTCATGTAATGGATCTCAAAGCCTGATATACTTAGTAAGATTAGGTATGGAAGCTACGAACATTGATAAAATCATATTATACTACATTAAATGATATTTGGCAAATCTTACTTACATGATTAATTTATCCTGCTAGATTACAACTCCCCCTTTATTTCTGGCATTTGAGGATATGGGAACATTAGGTGACAACTATATAAATAGCATTCACGTTGGTTGCCACCATTAGCTTTCCCAAAAAAGCGGAGAAATGGCTGAATGGAAATGTTGATATGTTGACAGAATAACAATTGTAAATATGGATTCGACAACTGAAGTTCTGTAACAAATTAACGATGTGTGCATTATGAGTCAACTGCTAGAAACTGTTGCCATAGACTTAAAAGTAATCCTACCAGGATAACTGCCTAACTAAATAAGTTTAAAAGAATCCTTGAGAAAAGATGGCTATAGGGAGACATGAATAATTTATATAAGTATATGGCCCCTACAAAAAGTATGGGGAAAAACTATTTCATTTAAAACCTCCTCAAGAGACAAGGGAAACTCCCTCTGCCCTGAGAAAAAAAGTTTTTCAATATCCAGTAGAGAAAAGCCTTGTTTACCATGAGAACTGGGAATCTGTGGAATAGCATGCATGTGGAGTTGGATAGAGCGAGAACACTTGAGGATTTCAAGAAAGGCTTAGATAACTGCTTACTACTAAATAATATTAATACTTATATAGCCTATCTGATGGCAAATTTGTGATCAAGAATTAAATATTCTTTTAGGACAGATTGGTTCTTGCCACATGGGTTCCGAGGTCTTCATCAGAAGGTGGAAGCAAGGCCAAAAAAAGTCTTTAATCCTCCCCTCATCCACATCTTCCAAACCCTTGGTTAAATTTCATTTTTTCAACCATTCTAACCTGTTTTGGTTTAATAATTCTTTTGTGTTGCTTTGATAATTCCAATATTTTTGAAAAATAAAAAAACTGTTCCTTTGATCTATGAAAAATCAGATACACAGTGAGAACTTTGTACTTATCAATAACTCATTTAGAATGCAGGTTGAGTACCAGAAAGGCTGGGTACTAAATACATGAGGAGTACATAAGGAATAATATAAATTCAATGTATCCGTTCCAGTCCTCCAGAAAAGCCAAAATTAAAAGCATTATCTGCATTAATGTAGTTGTATATTAGTAAATGAACATTACGGATACATAAAAAAACAATAATCAGATTAGTTTTCCCCTCCTTGCCTTCCAAGAGCCATAATGTATTTATTGTTCCATCTACATAGACATATAAGGGCTTTTATTTTGCAGAATAAGATGTACTTTGTAATGGTGTCATTGATCGTACTATACAATATGTTTCATAATAAATTGTTATGTCCCAGTACCATGGAAAATATAAAAAAAGTTCCGTAGAGAAAAAATTGTTATTCTTTATTCCAAAGTTTAAAATGTCTTTGTCTGTGCAGCAGATGCGTTTCAGGTTACTGCCCTTATTCGTGGGAAACAAATAGAGGCGGTCGCCCAAAAGGCATCCGCTGGACCATCTATAGGCATTATAATATTTTAAACTTTGGAATACAGAATAATGATTTTTCAATTTTATTATTGCTAACAGCACATCCCATGTTTACATCTGGCGATATGCTGGTGACAAATTATGCTTTTTTACATTGCATAGAAGCTTCTGGTAGTCACTAGGCTGTAAATGGATAGTAGTCATCAACTGGTGGAGCCAGGAGAACTAATGGCGGTCAGAGATGATGCCAAATCAGATGATCTCATGATGTCAAAATGTGAACAGTATGATGAGGAGGACCGTTTAAATCAGAATTCAAATTAATCCTCTAAATTTATTCACTGATTCAGGTTTTAAACACCTGTTGGGAATTTTGCCATTAAGCTCCTTGTTAGAGATCAGTAAGTTGTGCAAAAAGTACTGAAACATTGAACAACTGGACATCTGCATTCTAAAGTCAAGAGATGGTCTTATTTAGTTATTTAAAGAAATTTTATGTTCATCCCAAAAATTCAACCAAAAGCCTAACTTTTTGTGAGTAGTATAAGGTTGTATCCACAAAGCAATTATAAAATACCATCGGATTCTGTTATAGAAGCCGATCGGTATTTTACAATTGGTTTTAATTTTTTACTGTGTTTTTTTGCATGGAGCTTGCGGTCAGTTTTCAGATTTTGGTTGGCCCATTAACCCCTTAAGGACCAGGCGTTTTTTTTTGGTGACACGTTCGTTTTCCCCTCCTCGCCTTCTGAAAGCCATAACTTCTTTATTTTTCCACCTACATAGACACATGAGGGCTTTTATTTTGCGGGCCAAGATTTAATTTCTAATGGTGTTATTCACTATACTATAGAATATACTGGGAAACCGCAAAAAAATTCCAAGTGGGACAAATTGTGAAAATGTATTTTCGCCATGTTTGCGGGGGTTTTGCTTTTAAGGCGTTCAATCTTCAGTAAATATAATGTGTTATCTGTATTATACAGGTTGCTACGCATCCAGCAATACCAAACATGTAGGGTTTCCATTATTTTTTGGTACCGTAAAAAAATTCCAAACATTTTCTAGTTTTGAAATTTGCGCCACGGCGCCATTTTGTGCGACCAATAACTTGTTTGTACTAACACCTACGGACGTCAGTGAGGGGGACATTTTTTTGTGTGCTGAAGTGTATTTTTTATCGCTAGAAGTTTGGAATGCATGCAACTTATTTGATAATTTTTATTCCATTTTTTGATTGACGTAAAATGACCAAAAAACGCAAGTTTGGCGTTTGGAATTTTTTTTATTCTAAGGTGTCCAGCGTACGGGATAAATGATGTTATATTTTTATAGATCGGACTTTTTCGGACGCGGCGATACCAAATATGTGAACTTTTTTATTATTTTAATGATTTTATTTGTAAAATGGGGAAAGGGGGTGATTTGAACTTTTAATACTTTTTTTTTTGTACTTTAAAACTTTATTATTTTTTTTTTTTTACTGTAACATTGAGGCCACCTGTGGTACTTGATCACTAGGTGGCGCGATTGTTAATACAACCTAATGCATTGCATCGGCAATGCATTAGGGTGTACAAAGATGGCGGTTTCCCCACATTCCTAGTTTGCGGACGGAAGTGGGGCAAACCGGCCAGGGTAAGTGACGGGAGCCTTCACAAGGCTCCCCACCACAATGCCCGGTGATTGGATCGGCGCAGCTATGCTGCGCTTATGCCGATCACCGGACCGATCGGTGCGCGGCGTTAATTCAGACGCCGCGGCCATCTTGGCCGCTGCGCCTGATGGGTAAAACACGCCACAGGCGGACCACCGCCGTGCGTGTTACTGCCGGGTGTTAGCGCGATTTGCCGCTAACACCCGGCGGCTGTGCAGGGGGGTCACGGAGCGATTCCCCTGCAAAGCCCCTTAGCGGCCCTGGGACGTACTGATACTCCCAAGGTCGTTAAGGGGTTAATATTGAACTGTACTATAATCTGCCATTATACAAAGGATTGAAACACATGTTCTAAGTTTTTAAATTGGATTTCGGATTTGACATCCAACCTCAGAAAATTCAAGCTGTGTAGACTACAGCTCGGATTTTCTGTTGAGGTCTATGGGGATGATTTACTGTCGGATTTTTGTGGATTTTATATACTCCATCCACTTAAAAATGTGACCAAAAACCAGTCCCGTGTAGATGGAGACTAAGGGTGATTTACCAATTGGCTTAATAAATGCTATTGCTTTCCAGTAAGTCAAAGGGAGACTTAGCAGTCTGAATCCAATAGTGACAGCAAATACAATTTATACAAATACAATTTATAAATACACACATTAACATCAAAGGCAAGTAAGAATTTCACAAGTTACATATACAGTTGAAACCAGACGTTTACATACACTATATAAAAAGACACATATGCATGTTTTTCTCACTATCTGACATGAATTCAGAATAAACCAAAATTACCAAAATTATTTATATTTGCTGAATGCTAGAATAGAGAGAGAATTTTTGAAGGCATTTTTATTACTTTCTTGAAAGTCATAAGTTTACATACATTTCATTAGTATTTGGTAGCATTGCCCTTAAACAGTGGGTCAAACTTTTGGGATACCTTCACAAACTTTCACAAAAGTTGGTAGGAAATTGTGTCCCCGCCTCCTGACAGAACTGGTGCAACTGAGCCTGTTTTTCCATGTTTGTGATGGCCACTCCCAAACTTGACGGGTTAAACCCTTTTGCTAATTGTAACAGTTTGGCAAAGCTTTTTGTCATTGTCCTTTGAAGACCCCCTTTTCCACCAAGCTTTAACTTCTAGCTGATGTCTTAGAGTTTTTTCAGTAATGCCAATAACCTTCTTTCCCAGAGCCCTCTTTTTGTGAAGTGCACCCGTCCCCCCGCGCAAAACAACCCCAAAACAGATGCGCCACCCCCCTTTTTTTCAGTTGGATGGTGTTCTTAGGCTTCCAAGTTTCTCCCATTTTCCTCCAAATGTAATGTGATCATTATGGCCAAACAGTTCAGTTTTAGTTTCGTCAAACCACAGGACACGTCTCCAAAAATGTAGGTCTTTGTCCCTGTGTGCAGTTACAAACAATAATCTGGCTTGTATATGTTTCTTTTGGAGTAATGGCTTCTTCCTGGCAGAGTGGCCTTTCAGTCCATGTTGATACAGTACTCCTTTCACTGTGGATAATGACACAATCTTACCAGCTTCTGCCAATATCTTCACAAGGTTTCTTGCTTTTGTTCTTGGGTTGATATGCACATGTCGGACCAAAGCACATTCATCTCTGAGACACAGAACCCATCTCCTTCCTGAGCGGTTTGATGGCTAGGCATTCCCATCTTGTTTGTACTTGCATATAATTGTTTGTACTTGCATATAATTGTTTGTACAGATGAACGGGGCACCTTCAGGCATCTGGAAATTGTACCCAATGATGAACCAGACTTGTGCAAGTTCCCAATTCTCTTCGTGATGTCTTGGCTGATTTCTTTAGACTTTCCCATGATGTTACACACAGAATCAATGTTTCTGCTGTGCTTTAAAATACATACACAGCTGTGTCTCTATTTAACTCAGATGTTGCCAATAAACTTATCAGAAGCTTTCAAAGACATGACATCATCATATCGGCTGTCCCAAATTGTTTAAAGGTTTAGTAATCCTAGTGTATGTAAACTTTTGACTTTGCAGAAAGTAATAAAAATGCCTTAAACAATTCTTTCTCTGTCATTATTCTGCCATTTGGCAAATATAAATAATTTTGGTTCCTAATTGACCTAAAACGGGTTTTGGTTTATTCTGATTTCATGTCAGATAGTGAGAAAAACATGAATATTTGTCTTTTTATATAGTGTATCTAAATTTTGATTTCAACTGTATATCTGAGGCATTGAGATGCAAGAGCCAACACATGAAATCACTACAAACTGTTAAATGTAAGATATGATAATTCTCTCAATACATCCAAGGAGAATGGGCAATCTAGACACAAGATAAAATTGTTGCTACCCTTCCGTTAAAGAAACTAAAACCCACAATGGTCACTGAAATAACGTGAAACTAACAAAAGTAATAATACATTTAATTTTACTGAAAATCATCTGATATAACTGACCTAGACAAAATTCATGATACCCTTAAAGGGGTTGTCTTGCTACAATGATTGGGTTTTAATTAAAAGATCTTTAAAAAAACAAGCAGCTTTGCAATATATGTTAATTACAAATGTCCTACTGATTTTGAGTTATCCCTGGTAGTAGGAGTGCATCAGCTCCTCAAATCACTATAGCCACCGACCTGTTGATTTTTCTCTCACTGGCTGCCAGTGCTGGTGACTCATCAGCTTATCAATACAGGTCAGGGCACAGAGCCCCTCCCGCACAGTATGAGGGCACTTGTGATGCTTCTGTAGGGGGGGGAGAGGGCTCTGGCTTCTGTGTCTGTGTAGCTGTGCGGCCTGGATTAACCCTGTGTGTGCCTGCTCCCTCCTGCTCTCTAAACAGATTGAGGAGAGCAGAGGTGAAGCTGATCTGTGGTCAGTACGATGTGACAGCAGTGAAGTTTGTTACTATAATCATGATGTGTCTGTGGAGCTTTGACTATACTAATAGAACAGATCAGGGGGGCATGTGAACGGTTCATATCCCTCCCTGCTCTGCTGTGTTAGTGACACATGGTGATTATAGTAACACACTTCACAGCTGCTCTGTGTCTGTTCTGATGGGAGGACAGCACAGAACAGGGTTTGTTTGTTGTTGCTTGAGATGTCCGTGGAGATTTGTATGCTAAGCAGGGGGTATAGGAACCTTTGCATCCCCCCTGCTCTGCTATTAGCATACACAGCTTCACAGACCTTTGGCTCCATAGCCACTCATAGATCAACCCTCTCCCTGCTGTCTCCTGACTCTGTGGAGAGGAGCAGCAAGAGCCACAGCAGCAGCACAGTGCAGCTGATTCAGCAGTAAGCAGCAGATCTAGGCAGGCACACACAGGGTTAACTCTGGCAGCAAACCCCCTTGCCTTCCCCCTGCTGTATAGAAGTTACTGCAGTCTGAGGAGGAGAGCTGTTTGTGTGCTGAGGGGAGGGGGAAGGGGGAGGAGAAGAGGCAGACAAGAAGTACGCCCCTGAATTCAAAAATCCTATGCTGCCAGACCTACTCAGGTAGGCTGAAAGCCTGTAGTGAGACAACTCCTTTAACTTAATATTTTGTAGCACAACCTTTGAGACAACCACTGCAAACCAATGATTTCTGTAACTCTCAGTGAGGCTTCTGCCCCTGTCCACAGGTATTTTGGCCCACTGCTGTTGAACAAACTGCTCCAGCAGTCTCAGGTTTGAAGGAGGCTTCTTCTTTTTTCTGCCATCTGTCAATAAACGCCGGACCAGTACTGTGCTTGGACATAAAGGCTGTCTGTGTCTTTATTGCCCTGGGACTTTGCTATACCACCAAGCTGACACCCTTACACCTTGTATAGGCGTATTATTCGGTAACTGTATGACCATTCCTTAGGGATATTACACTATCATACGTAGGTGAGAGGTTTTGAAAAAGTTAACTTGTCAGTGTACTGCTGAGGTGATGGGCAATTTCTATGTGAAATACACACAAAAAATAATGACAGGAACATAATTTTTTTCTCTGCAAAAATACATGTCACAGTTCAAGATGTAAAAACTTTGAGACTCTCGGTTCACATATCATGATCAGAACATGTTTAAGCTGCCCACGACTTCAACGGGGGTCTAAAAATCGGGCAGTCCTATCCTATCTTTACCTCTCAAATCGAGCAATCAGGCCTCTCACTGGGTCACCGACCTCCATTATTCAAGAGAAAAAAAAAAAAACACCCAACCTGCAAGTTTGCCCTTCTTAGACAGCCTTGTGAAGTGGGCGGGGACAGAAACCCAAAATGGAAGCACCCCTTCCTTTCCATGTAGTTAAAATCAATGTAAAACCAAGTATAACGTATGTTTCTTTGCACACAAAAACATTTCTGAAAAAACGTATGCAAACCTGGGTGCCACTGGAAAGGGCTGCGGCACACATGTAATTATCCATGTACACACACAGACCGCCACCAGCGGCACATTTCTGCAAAAAGGGCAATACACTCCGTCGAAATCCCTAAAGAAGCATTTATGCTATCTATCATCATGCAAAAACTTTGAGACTCTCGGGTTTACATATCATGACAAACATGTTTAAGCTGCCCACGACTTCAACGTGGTCTCAAATCGGGTGCCGCAGCCCTGCCAGTGGCACCCAGGTTTGCATACGTTTTTTCAGAAATGTTTTTGTGTGCAAAAACATACGTTTTTACTTGGGTACATTGATTTTAACCTAAAATGGGAAAAGGGAAAGGGGGGCTTCCATTTTGGGTTTCTGTCCCCCCCCCACTCTCACAGGCTGTCATAAAAGGGCAGCTTTGCAGGTGGGTGTTTTTTTTTTTTTTTCTCTCCCGAAATAATGGAGGTCGGTGACCAGTGAGAGGCCTGATTGGCTCGATTGAGAGGTAAAGATAGGATAAAGGACGCCCGATTTGAGACCACGTTGAAGTCGTGGGCAGACTTAAAACATGTTCTGATCATGATATTGAACCGAGAGTCTCAAAGTTTTTTCATGTATGAATAGAAAAGCATAAATGCTTCTTTAGGGATTTCGACGTAGTTTTATTGCCCCTTTTGCAGAAATGTGCCGCTGGTGGCGGTCTGTGTGTGTACATGTATAATTACATGTGTGCCGCAGCCCTGCCAGTGGCACCCAGGTTTGCAAAACGTTTTTTCAGAAATGTTTTTTTTGTGTGCAGAAACATACGTTATACTTGGTGTACATTGATTTTAACCAATATGGAAAGGAAGGGGTGATTCCAGTTTGGGTTTCTGTCCCCGCCCACTCTCACAGGGTGTCATAAGAAGGCCCGCTTTGCAGGTTTTGGGTGTTTTTTATTTTTTTCTCTCTGAATAATGGAGGTCGGTGACCCATTGAGAGGCCTATTGGCTCGATTTTAGAGGTTTAAAGATAGGGTAGGGACTGCCCGATTTGAGACCACGTTGAAGTCCCTGGGCAGCTTAAACATGTTCTGATCATGATATGTGAAACCGAGAGTCTCCAAAGTTTTTTCTGTATGATAGATAGCATAAATGCTTCTTTAGGGATTTCGACGTAGGGAAATTTCCCTTTTTGCAGAAATGTGCCGCTGGTGGCGGTCTGTGTGTGTACAAGTAAAAATTACATGTGTGCCGCAGCCCTGCCAGTGGGCACCCAGGTTTGCATACGTTTTTTCAAATGTTTTTGTGTGCAGAAACATACGTTATACTTGGTGTACATTGATTTTAACCTATATGGAAAAAGGGAAGGGGGGCTTCCATTTTGGGTTTTCTGTCCCCGCCCACTCTCACAGGTTGTCATAAGAAAGGGCACTTTGCAGGTTTGGTGTTTTTTTTTTTTTTTCTCCCGAAATAATGGAAGGTCGGTGACCCAGTGCGAGGCCTGATTGGCTCGATTGAGAGTAAAAGATAGGAAACTACTGCCCGATTTGAGACCACGTTGAAGTCGTGGGCAGCTTAAACATGTTCTGATCATGAAATGTGAACCGAGAGTCTCAAAGTTTTTTCATGTATGAATAGATAGCATAAAACTTCTTTAGGGATTTCGACGTAGTGTATTGCCTTTTTGCAGAAATTGTGCCGCTGGTGGCGGTCTGTGTGTGTACATGTATAATTACATGTGTGCCGCAGCCCTGCCAGTGGCACCCAGGTTTGCATGTCGTTTTTTCAGAAATGGTTTTGTGTGCAGAATCATACGTTATACTTGGTGTACATTGATTTTAACCTATATGGAAAGGAAGGGTGCTTCCATTTTGGGTTTCTGTCCCCGCCCACTCTCACAGGCTGTCATAAGAAGGGCAGCTTTGCAGGTTGGGTGTTTTTTTTATTTTTTCTCTCTGAATAATGGAGGTCGGTGGGCCCCTGAGAGGCCTGATTGGGTCGATTGAGAGTAAAGATAGGATAGGACTGCCCGATTTGAGACCACGTTGAAGTCGTGGGCAGCTTAAACATGTTCTGATCATGATATGTGAACCGAGAGTCTCAAAGTTTTTTCATGTATGATAGATAGCAAAATGCTTTCTTTGGGGATTTCGACTGTGTTTTCCCCTTTTTTTACGGGTTTCAAAAAGTGGCATAAAAAATGCTGTTGAACCGACCCCTTACTGAGCAAGAGTAAAAACGGGGACCGGGGACCCCGGGAAGGTTTTTGGACTCTTGAAAACGCCCCTGGGGGGGAAACCCTTTCTATTTTTTTCCCAAAGTGTTTTTCCCCCAGTACACCCAAAAAACATTTATCAGCTGTTCAGGGGATTCACAATGAAAGAGTGGAGAGGGTGCAACATGCCCAAGCCCCCCCAATCTATTCAGCTCCGAGACTTGTTTACAGGCCCGCCATTAGGGGGGTACGGGGTAGTACAGGTGGGGCCCCGGGCCCGGGCCTGTGAAAAAGGGGGGGCCCGGGGCCCGGCTGGCAGGTAACCCCCCTTGCTTCCCCAGAAATGGTAGAGAGAATGGGCAATAACTGTTCTCACTCCCTGTCCACTGTTTATTTTTTTTAAATAGGGGGGGTGGGGGGGTTTTGAGTAGGGCCCGCCCCAACATGTCAGGGGGGCCCTGGTGGTCCTGCCCTCCGTGTCCCACTGTGCGCTGCTCAGTGGGTGTACAACATAGCCTAGGCAAATTCTTGTAAAAAACTCTCCTCCCCATGCTGTGCCCAGGAGAAAGGGGGGGCCCCTCCCCCCTCTGTCCGGCCGCATCAGGGGAGACCCCGGGCCCACAGGACCCCCCCTTTCCCCGTGGGCGGGACGACGATTTAAATTAGAGAGTCTCCCCCCTTGTGGGCGGTGTCTCGCGGATGCGGCCGGACGGGAGGGAGGGGGGCCCGGGCCCGCTCCTGTCACAGCATGGGGAGGAGAGTAAGTTAACTAAATTTTTCCCTTGGGTTTTTTGGGTATTTTACCCCCACTGAGTGGCGCGCAGCGGGGAAAGGAGGCGGACCCGGGCCCCCCCACTTTGTGTCCCGGGGCCCCACTAAAAGCCCCCCCCCTCTCTTCAGTGCTGTGGGGCCCCACTCAAACCCCCCCTCTCTTAGCGCTGTGGGGCCCCTAAAAGCCCCCCCTCCTTTTTTCAGCGCTGTGTGGGCCCCACTAAAGCCCCCCCCTCTCTTCAGGGGTGTGGGGCCCCACTCAAAGCCCCCCCTCTCTTCAGGCCTTTTGGGGCCCCTGAAAAGGCCGCCCCCCCCTCTTTTCAGCGCTGGGGGGGCCCCCCCTAAAAGTTTCCCCTTTCTCTTCAGCGTTGGGGGTGGCCCCACCCCAAACCCTCCCCCCCTCTTCACCCCGGGTTTGGGGCCCCACTCAAAGCCCCCCTTCTTCAGCGCTTGGGGCCCCACTCAAAGGCCCCCCTCTCTTAGCGCTGTGGGGCCCCGGGAAAACCCCCCCCCTTCTTTTCAGCGTTTGGGGGGCCACGGGAAAAACCCCCCCTTCTTTTTCCCGCGCTGGGGGGGCCCCCACTAAAAAGCCCCCCTCTCTTCAGCGCTGTGGGGCCCCACTAAAACCCCCCCCTCCTCTTCGCGCTGGGGGCCCCCCCTGGCAAAGCCCCCTCTCTCCAATCATGGGGGGCCCCCCTCTCGAAGCCCCCCCCCCCACCCAGGGGGGGCCCTGGGGGCGGGGGGAAAAAGAGGGGGCCCCCAAAAATCGGGGGGGCATTGAGAAAAGGGGCCCAAAACATGTTTTGGAAAAAGGGGGGCCCTTTGACGGGGGTCCACAGGGGCTGGGGGGGGGAATTTCCATTCATTGGGGGGGCCCGGCATACTTTTAAAAAATTAGGGGCCTGAAATGTTTCAAAAGAGTCGTTTTTCCTTGTTTTTAGTTGCGTCAATAGTTTTCACATAGAGGGGGGCTCGAGGAGAATTCCCATGGCTAGGGGGGGCTCGAGGGGGAAATCTCCACATGGCAGGGGGGGCTCGGGAGAATCCCCACATGGCTAGGGGGGCTCGAGGAGAATTCTCCACTGGTTTGGGGGGGCTCGGGGGAAAAATCCCCCACATGGCTGGGGGGGTTTAGAGGAAACCCTCCCACATGGCTAGGGGGGGCTAAAAGGAGAATTTCCACAGGGCTGGGGGGGGGCTAGAGGGAGAATCTCCAATGGCTGGGGGGGGGGGGAAAAGGGGAAAAACTCCACATGGTTAGGGGGGGCTAGAGGAGAATCCCCAACAGGGCAAAGGGGGGGGTAGGGAGAATCTCCCCATGGTGGGGGGGGGCTGGGAGGACAATCTCCAAAAATGGCTAGGGGGGGACTTGAGCGGGCCCAAATGGGGGTGAGTGGGGCTCCACTCAAGTTTTCCCCTACCCTCCTACCGGGGCATCTACCAATGGGGGGCCCGCAAAACACCCTACCTGGCTACCTTTTCTATTTCGGGAGCCCACTAGTTCCTATAAAATCAAAGGGACCCCGCTAGCTACTTTTCTTTTTCTTTTCAGGGCCCCTGGGTACCCCAAACAATCTTCAGGAGCCCCTAGTTTCCCCTTCTTTTTTTCAGGAAACCGTTTAACACCTATTTTCCCTTGGGGGCCCGCTACCCTACCTATCTATCTTCAGGAGCCCGTACTACCTATTATCTACGGGGAGCCCGCTTGCTACCTATCATTTTTCAGGACCCGTTTGGCACCTATTACTGGGGGCCCCGCCGAACTCAATCTATCTTAGGAGCCCGCTAGCTACCTTTCTACTACGGGGACCCCCGCTAGCAACCTATCTTACTTCAGGAGCCCATTTATTTCCCCTATCTATCTTCGGGACCCCACTACTCCCTTTATCTATTTCGGGAACCCCACTAGCTACCTATCTATCTTAAAGGAGCCCGCAGCTACCTATCTATCTTCAGGGCCCCCCTAGCTACCTATCTATCTTCGGGAAACCCCGCTAGTTTACCTATCTATCTAGGGGACCCGCTAGTACCTATCTTTCTTCGGGGGCCCGCTAGCTACCTATCTATCTTAGGAGCCCGCCTAGCTCCCTATCTATCTTGGGGGAGCCCGCTGTTTCCCTTTTTCAAACTAGGGGGGCCCCCGGGTTTGGGGCCTATCTACTAGGGGGGAGCCCGCAAGCGGCCTATCATCAGGGGCCCGCTACTGCCTATCTATCTTCGGGACCCCGCAAATTTCCTATCTATTTTCGGGGAGCCCTAGCTACCATTTTATCAAGGGGGGACCCCGCCAAGCTACCTTTCTATCTACGGGGGGGCCCGCTACTCCCTATCTATTACGGGGACCCGCTAGTTTACCTATCTATTTTGGGGACCCCGTAGCAAACCTATCTTTTCTTGGGGAGCCCCTAGCTACCTATCTACCCTTGGGGGAGCCCCTAGCTCCCTATCTATCTCCCGGGGAGCCCAAAAAGCTTACCAAACCCTATTTGGGGGAGCCCGCTTGCTACCTTCTATCTAGGGGGGACCCCCGTAGCTACCTTTTTTATCTAGGGGGACCCCGCTATCCCTATCTATCTTCGGGCACACTATCTCCCCTTGGGGAAAGGGGGCCTTTATTCCCAAACCTACCGGGGCCCCCAAAGGGGGTGAATTATTCCCTTTTTTTTGGGCCACTATGGTTTGGGGGAGTTTGTCCCATGGGGGAAGAAAAGGGTGGGGGGATGATAAAAAAGGAATCTCAGGTGTTTGTTTTTGTAAATTTCTGCGGGGATGAGTGGGGGGCCGGGGAATTTTGGGCCTATGGGGGTCTGGACCGGAGGGAAAAGAAAAGGGAAAAACGTGAAAAACTCATCGGGAAAAAAAGTCCCCCCTGGGGTTTTCACAAAAATTTAATTTGCACTGTGTAAAATTTATCTACCACTATAGGTCACTGTTTTGGAGGTATTATTGGTCTTGGTGTAAGGGCTTATTTTTTGTAACAGTACAGGGGGAAATTATTTAGATTCTCTATGGTGGAGATTTTGTGGTAAAGGATGTGGGGGGCATTATTTGTTTTGTGTATATTGTTATTTTTGGGTATTGGTGGGGGGTATACGGTTTGGTCATTAACATTTTAAGTGGTGAAATCCCAGGATCTTTGTGGCGGTTTTCCGGGCCCCTTTATCATACTGACTCGCACAATATAAATAAACTGTACTTTTGTAAAAACCCCCAAAAAGGGAACGAACCCCAAAAAAAATTTGGTTCAAATGCATTTTTATTTTTTTGGGGGACTGGTGGGGGAGGGGTTTAGGGGGGGAAAATTTTTGGGTAGACGGGGGGGCCCCGATGCTTCAGCTGTATGGGGCCCTGAAATTTCTGATGGCGGCCCTGCTTGTTTATTGTGTTTCTATGATTTCTACAAAAGTGTTTTAACTTTTTTATATAAAAAAAAAGAGCTAGTGACAAATGCAAATTGGGAAGTCATGTTTATAACACACAAACATAAACAGTATCTGTGATAGTTCAAGTCAACGACTTTTGTGGTCCTTTTACTTGGGGGAGGAAGATAGAAGAGGAAGGAAAATTTAAAAAAATAGAAAATGAGAGGTATTGGAAGCAGACAGTCATGTTTATATCAACAAGGAAGGTAAAATAGGGGCAAAGTAAGCCCAGATTATAGACAGGGAGGTACTGACATAGCATGAAGATACTGATATAGCATGTGAAGCCTTCACTATGAGAAAGAGGTGAGTAAATGTTTAATTTAAGATCACATAAGGCAATTGCTGAACTAATTTTTTGCATCTTATTGGTTTCATTACATTAAATGTTTTTTATGTCCATGCGTACAATTTCTTTTTAATATCAGCACCTTTTAGTTAAAAAAAATAATACAATAAATGTAAAACTTTATTGACAGCCTTAATAGTTCAGAAACCTCCTTTTTATTTGGAAAAAAATAATGAAAAAAAGACAATACTTTCAGAATAATGCTTACTAAAATACCATCACTAGCCCTTTCATTTCCTTTTTTATACATTTTGGAAATAGAAGACCGTTTTTCTCAAGATACAGCTTAAGTTGTTGAATGAAGATGATGAGGTGAGTATTCAAATTGCAATATTTCTAAATGTCAGATCATAGACAAAATACTTATTCCAAATCTGGTCTCACAATCATGAGCAAAATTGTGATACCAGTATAGCTCTTCAGCTACAAGAAACCTGACTAGCCAGAGCTTTGTGTCTTGCATAGATTTTTTTTATATTTTCATATATATACATCTATGTGCAGGTCTAACATTTTGTTCCTGGTGTCCTTAGACACTTGGCCATGGTGGATAAGTTGGAATCTGATTGATTGTGTGACCAGGTGTCTTTTATACAGGTAACAAGTTCAAACAGGTGCAGTTAATACAGGTAATGAATGCAGAGTAGGAAGGCTTCTTAGGCTAAGTTCACACGGCATAATTGCGGGGTGCAAGCTCCCGTGGGGTGGGGGGGTCCGGCAGCCCGCAGGCCCTATAGACATGCATTACTTACGGCGCGTAAACGCCGTGAATAATTGACATGTCACTTGTCTCCCTGTGCGTCACATTGTACGAGCGTGTAGAGGAGGCGTAATCCATAGTTCTCTATGAGTACTGTGCATTACCATAATTATTGGGACGTATTTCGCCACGTATTGAGTGCAGGCGAAATATGTCCCAATTTAAGCCGTGTGAACATAGCCTTATAGAAAAACAGGTGTATGAGAGCCAGAATTGTTGCTGGTTGTTAGGTGATCAATTACCGTATATACTCGATTATAAGCCGAGTTTTTCAGCACAAAAAGTGTGCTGAAAAACCCTACCTCAGCTTTTACTCGAGTCACCGTCGGCGTCCGGGCACATATAGGTGATCCTCCAGTTACCCGCCAGTGCCCAGGCGCTGCAATGGTCCCGGGTGCTGGGAGAGATCGCTTCAGCTATATGCGACTCCTGGGAGCGCATACAGCTCAATCTACGGTTAACCGTCATCGTCTGGGCGCTGCCATGACTCGGACGCCGGCGGGGATCGCTTCAGCTGTATGTGACTCCTCAGGGAGTGCATATAGTCGAAAGCACTATTGCAGAGCAGAGAGCGAGCCCTCCCTGCCCCGCACTAGGACTCCGGAAGGCTACAGCTTGCGGCCCTCTCCAGAGTTTCTGGCACAGGCAGCGTGCAGTGTCATCACGCTGCCTGCGCGGCCTGATGACATCATGCAGTCTGTGCCGGGAAGAGGATGCATCGGAGCAGCAGTGGAGAGAGGGGAATATTTGTATTTTTTAACAAACCCTTCCTAAACCTGCCTATAACTGCTATGGGGGACATATACCTGCCTATACCTGCCTATAACTGCCTATGAGGGGACATATACCTGCCTATAACTGCCTATGAGGAGACATATACCTGCCTAGAACTGCCTATGAGGGGACATATACCTGCCTGGGGGACATATTCCTGCCTAAGGGAGACATATACCTGCCTATGGGGGACAATAAACTGCCTACACCTGCCTATGGGGGACATTAAACTGCCTATATATGCCTATGTAATTTTATTGGTATCCATTTTTATTTTTGAAATTTACCAGTAGTCGCTGCATTTCCCACCCTAGGCTTATACTCAAGTCAATAAGTTTTCCCAGTTTTTTTGGCAAAAGTAGATGGCTCAGCTTATATTTGTGTAGGCTTATATTCAAGTATATACGGTACTTATTTCATGCAATAAAATTCAAATTAATTATTTAAAAATCATATAATGTGATTTTCTGGATTTTTTTTAGATTCTGCTTCTCACAGTTGAAATGTCCTTATGATATAAATTACAGAACTCTCCATTCTCTGTAGGTGATAAAACTTGCAAAACTGCCAGTGTATCAATTACTCATTTTCTCCACTTTATGTTTGTATACATACACACTCAGGATCGCAGTCCAATGCAGATACAGATGCAGACAGGTTGCTTGAGTTTCAACACGTTTCCTCCCATGCTTTGTTGGCACAACAGGTATACAATGTCCAACGTAAGCCAAACATAAAACAGAAAGCAAATGAAACTCCTGCTCATCTGAGTGCTGGCTACATAGTGCAGTTTTACCTTCACTACACCTTGTCTGCCAACAATGCTTAAGCGAGATCCTGGATATCTCCAGTGAGACGTTCCTCAGGCCAAACTCCATGACCTGTATGTCAGATCCACCTGGTCAGCTGACTAGCTGACTTATAAAGGCCAGCCCAAACCCTGGCTTGGGACAAGGGGAGCAGACACCCAAACAACACTTTGTCTACTCCCAATAAAAGCCGTCCTGAGTTTTGGCTAAAGCAACCATACTACTGGTAAACGTATGTCAACCACTTACTGTGGCTGACACAACACAAACAAACGGCTTCTATCTCACCAAGGCAAGGTAACCTTGGTGACATGTTACTTATTCTTTCTTTGTCTGGTGTAGGCCAGAAATCTAGCTGGGATGTACACCCCATTAAGGACCTTCCTCTGCTCGGACCTGTGGGGAGGAGCACCTTGTGCTTCCAGACAATGGGTACACAACAGTGCATCCACATTGCCTTGCTGGGAAACCCCGGGGCAAATGCTCTACACAAAATCTAAAATCCTGTAGAGCTAGAAACCACCTCATTACTCTTGAATTTTTCCTTTTATTCTGGGCCATCCTTTTTAGCGGGGAGTGGTCTGTGACCACCCTAAACTCTCTTCCCATCATATAGTAATTTAAGGGGACTCAATTGCCCCCTTCAAAGCAAGCACTCTTTTTCTGGGAAATTGGCATAGTTTTTTTCTGTTCCCTCATTTTTTTCTTATAAGTATACCCCCGGTTTTTTCCCCTCCTAAAAACCAACTGGGCGTACAGCTCCGAGTCCCCCCTGAGAGGTTTGTCCCCCAAATTTTCGGGCCTTAAAATCACTTAAAAAAACCCCCCGGCCCCTTTTACACCACACAAATTTTTTAAACCCTGAAAAGCTTTTTCTTTTCCCTCGCCCCCCACTTTCCCTCGGGGATTACCCCCTTTAGAAAAGGTCTTAAGGGGGGCTCCCAATTTGGGGCGAAATTTGGCACAAACCTTCTATAATTTTCCAAAGGGCCAAAACCCTAAAAAAAGTTTTAAAACCCCTTTTTTTTTTTTTTTCACTGGTTTGGGGTTTTTTTTTAATAGCCTCGTTTTTGTCGTTGGGGTTTAATGATTCCCAAACCAATTTTGAAAACCCCCGATTTTGAGCCCCCTCAAGGCCTATGGCAAAATTTCTTGGGGTTTTTGATTCACCCCTGCATCCCGAAGGGAGTCCCAGGCCCCCCTTAAAACCTTTTGCCGGTGGGAATTCCAGTCAAATTTAAAAATAACAAAAAAGTCTAAATATGCGGCTGCATATTTTCTATGAGGCCGAAAGACAAAACCATAAATTTCTTTTAAATTTGGGGCCCGGGGACTTGGGGGAAAAAAAAGGGGGCAGAAACCTTTTTTTAAAAAGGGCCCCATCAGTGAAAAAAAAAACGGTTTTCTCCCGGCTGCTTTTGTAAGTGGCATCTGCCAAAGCCTTGGTAAGGCCCCAGAGTGGTGATGTCCCTGGCGGGGGCCCCAAACCCTTTTTATGAATTATCCACTTTTCGGGCCTCGGATATGCATCAAATTTGGGAAATTTCTCTTTTAAAAGCGTTCTAAAGTAAATTACAAAAACCCCTTAGGTTTGCCTTGGGGTCTGGGAATGAGGACTAGGGGGCTGGACCAACCATTTCTGTGCTTCTTTTTAAACCCCCCTTTTGGACAAAAAAATTTTTTCCACCCCCCCGAGAGGGCCCCCCCGGGGGCTTCAGGCACACGATGGGGTTTCCCCCAGCCTTACCTTTTATTCGGGTTTCCCCGTAAACTTTTGTCATATTTTTATGATCAAAGGGTTCCCCTGGTTTTTTCCGGGAAAACAAATCCAAAAATTTCTCCCAAAAACTTTTTTAAAACCTCCTGTCCCTTTAAACTGCGGGACAAGGGGTTTTGAGGAAAGGGACCTTGGCAGCTGGGTGACTAGGGATTTTCCTTAGGCTTACACACGGGCCCCCAAGGGGTTTCTTGCCCTTCCGGGCTTGGAAATTAAGGGTGGTAGAATGGAGGGTTTTCTTTTCCTGGGCTGTTTACCCCTTTAAAATTTTAACTTTCACTGATTTTTTTCCGGGCCTCATATGACCTTCCCAAATTTTTCCCAAAGAAATGTACTTCCGTTTGGGGAAAAACCAGAAACCAACCCACGGCCCACCGGCAAAAAGGAAATTTTAAACCTTTGAAACCCTTTTTATACACTTTTGGGCTTTGTTTCCCCTTCCACCTTTGCATTTTTTTCTCTCACAATTGACATTACTGCAGCAATCCTATCTTGCATTTCGGCAATATGCTCAATGACACTGCGGTGAGGCATGTGCTCCTGTTCCCAGGTCTCTCCAGCTATGCCTAATAGTCCCTGGGGATGTCTACTGTATGAAGTTCAAATGGGGAAAACCCTGTGGAAGCCTGTGGATCCTCCCTTATAGAGAACATTAAGTATGGCAATAACCAGTCTGAGTCTTTCCCATCCTTGTCTACCACGCTTTTTAGCATCCCCTTCAAGGTCCTATTAAACCTCTCTACAAGGCCATCAGTCTGGGGGGGATATACTGAGGTTCTTTGGTGTGAAATATTTAAGAGGCGACACAGCTCTTTTGGAATTTTAGACATAAAAGGGGTTCTCTTTGGGTATCCCTGTCCAAGTGAACATATGGAACAGTTCCCTTGCAATCACCTTAGACGAGGTATTTCTGAGTGGGATGGCTACTGGGTAACGCGTGGCATAGTCTAGTACAACCAAAATGTGCTGGTGGCCCCTGGCAGACTTAGGAAGTGAGCCTACCAGGTCCATAGCGTACACTCAAATGGCACTTCAAAAAGTGGAACTAGCGGGTTACGAAGGTGTGGCCGAGAGGTATTAACCTGACATTCTGGACATGAATGACAAAAGTCCTCTACCACTTTATATATACCGGGCCAGTAAAAATTTCCCTCAATGCGCTCCTTGGTCTTATCAACCCCTAGATGTCCACCCAGCACATACGAATGACCAAGCTCCAAGACCATGCATACATGTGACTATGGCACCACAAGTTGTTCTACAACCTCCATCTAGGTCTTCTTTACCCTGTAAAGGAGATTATCACGTACTACGAAATGTGGATATCCCAAATTCGTGTCAGGTTCTTGCCGTACACCATTTATGATCTTAACACTCCTACAGGCGTTTGCTAGGTTTGGATTCTTTAACTGCTCCATCCCAAAGCTACCTCTGGCAACCTGCAAGATGGAAAACTCAATCTCGGGGGGAATTTCCTGCGAATCTTCCACCAGGACCACTAAGGGGAAACTATCAGGACCCTCTGATATCCCTGTTACAGCCCTGACTGGTTCACACTCCTTGGATACCCGTTGTTTACACACCTTGGCCTGCTTATTCTCCCATACATTCCAAAACAGGGGAAAATCCCGCCCTATTATCACATGGTGCATTAAATCTTTTACATATCGTGACTATTGCCGTGGGATAGTCCTTAATGTCCCCATGTATACAAAGGCAACGGGTCTGGAGTTTATCAGAGTCCACTAAATTGGCACGGACTAATGTCACAAGACTCCCAGAGTCCATTAAGGCCATCACGGAACGGTCTCCTATCCGGACTGGACACACTTGCCGTTTGTTTATATTTTCCTTTTGAGCCGCATAAACAAGCCTGGCAAAATAAGACCTGCGCCTCCCAAAGTCACACTCCATGGGCTCTACAAGCATAGGGCACTTGGCGGCCACATGTCCCAGTTCCTGGCAGTGCCAGCAAACTATCTGGCCCCGTGGCCTGGTAATTAAGTCCTTCTTTGGACTCGGCATCCGTTTACCGGGACGCTCAGGAAACGTGCCACCCACCACAGCATGCCGTCTCTCTCCCTTAATAGTAGGAACAGTCTTACCATATGCCGGTTTCTTCTGACTCCCGGGGCCATGCAGGTCCTGGAGGAAGTCCTCAGTTGCTGTGAACCTCTCCACTATGGACACCAAGTCGTCCACACTTTTTTGGTCAGAGTACCCCAAGCAGCGCTGTATCCTCACTGGCAAGGCACGGACAAATCGTTCACATACGACTCCACTATTTGGGTAGGTGTGAGCATCTCTGGCTGTAGCCACTTGCTGGTAAGGTGGAATAGGTTATAAATTTGCGACTTCACTGGTTTCTTGGCGTCGTACTCCCAGGTGAAGACTCGCCGTGCACGAACCGCCAAGGTAACGCCAAGCCGGGCCAGTATTTCTTCCTTCAACCTTCATACACCCTGGCATCCTGGACTTGCAGGTCAAAGTAAGCCTTCTGGGGTTCACCCGTCAGGAAGGGGGCCAGTACATCAGCCCACTGATCCTGAGGTAGCTGCGCCCCCTCTGTGATCCTTTCAAATGTGACCAGGTAGGCCTCAATATCGTCTTCAGCAGTCATTTTTGTCAGCGTCCTTTGCACAAACTGACGGGGTGCTAACTGCAACCCCTGAGACGCCCCTGGTGTCTCGGTTAATGCTTGTAGAGTCTGGTTCATCATGAGCTGTTCTGTGGCTGTGGCATGGTGCACCTGCAGCAGCAGGCGATTGGTCTCATTTTGGGCCTTTACTGCTTCTTGGTGCACCTGTTTTTGTTGTGCACTGGCCTCCTGTTGTGCAGAAACCACTTGGAGGTGGAGGTTCGATTGAACTAACTGCTTGATCAGCTCATCCATTTTAGCAGTTTCGTCCTGTAGCGTAGTTGCAGGTTTCACCCAGGACATGGTTCACCACACTCCCTCTGTCTGTCTTTTTCAAGTGCCTGTTGCATCCTCCACCATATGTAAGTGGGCACCACTCTCAGGATCGCAGCCAATGCAGAGAAAGAGGCCACAGACAGGTACTTAGTGGAATACAACACTTATCCTCACCCGTGCTATATATTGGCACAACAGGTATAACAAGTCCAACGTAAGCCAATCATAAAACAGAACAAAAAACAAATGAAACTCCCGTTGGTCTGAGCTCTGGCTACACAAACAGTTTAACCCACACCTACAACACCTTGTCCGCCAACATGCTAAGCGAGATCCTGGATATCTCCAGTGCGACGCTCCCTTTAGGCCAAACACCTTGACCTGAATGTCATATCCACCTGTCAGCTCACAATCAGCTGACTTATAAAGGCAGCCCAAACCCTGGCTTGCAACAAGGGGAGCAGACACCCACCCAACATGGCAACCATACTACTGGTAAACGTATGTCAACCACTTACTGTGGCTGACACAACTCAAACAAACGACTTCTATCCCACCAAGTGCCATGTAACCTTGGTGACCATGTTACTATTCTTTCTTGTCTTGTTTAGGGGGGCCGGAAATCTTGCTGGGATTGTACAACCCCATTAAAGGACCTTCCAGCTGCAAAAACCATACAATACAAATAATATATAAAGTATATATAAATAATATAGTATATATATAAAAAATATATATATAAAATATATATATCTCATATATATAACTATTTATTATTTATTATTTGGAAAGAGAAATTTTGTGTAATAAAAATTTTATATAAAATATCGAGATTGAATGGTATCTGCGTCCAATATGGGTACTTTTGTGGGCATGTGCCGTTGGAGGGTTGTTACCATCCTTGCACGTCATCAGCATATTCATACTGTAGAGGATAAATGTAAGATCAGATCAGACTGCAAACCGTCTGAAAACAGGGTTGCTTTGTCCAGGATACTGATGAAAAAAGTGCTTAAATTACATATGCAATAGCTCATATCATGGTCTATGAGGCACTGACTAAAATACATATTAGATTGATGTACTTAATTTAGAACGAAAAAATGCAGCGCTTCCAACTACTGGATTCATAAAAAGGCTAATGTTGCAGAGAGCTGAAGCCCCATTTTCTGTGGCCCCTGAACTGAGAATGTGCGAATAACACTTCAATATACATTTGTCTGTGTTAACCAAGTACTAATCCACTTACAACAGGGGACAAAACACCCAACTCAGGTGGTTGTGGAATACTAAGGATGTTAATGTTATTGCATATCCCATGGATCTGGAGTTGCTACACATTTTCTAACCTGAGAATATTGGGCCGTATGTAAAAAATTAGTCTATGACTATAAAACTCACGTTTGTTGCCCTATCGCAACCAATCAGAGCTCATCCCCTTTAGTTCATATATTGTTCTATAAAAGTATAAGCTGACCTCTGATTGGTTGCTATGGGCAACAAAGACAGCCTTACTGCTAGACAGTTTTCATACATAAGGCCCATTTACATTAAAATATCAAACAGTTATGATATGGTGATAAAAAATAAAATAAACTGCATAAACATGCTACTACTTTTAATAGATTCTATACATCAGGGGCGTCGCTAGGCAGTTTTATTCGGGACACGAGCACCGAATAAATCTGCCTGTGCCCCGAATCTCTACTGTGCTCCATGCCACTCGTGTTCATAAGTCAAGGGAGAAGGCCAGGACGAAATCAGACCGTCCTGTCTTCCCCCCGGTATGTACAACGCTTGGTAAGCGTTGTACATACACCTCAGCGTCGCAGAGGGTGTGACGCACCACGTTCATCACCCCCCTGCAACGCTGGGTCTCCTAAGCCAACAGCCTCTGCTTTGGCCCAGAAGGTCCCGGGCCCCGCAAGATGGCGTAAGTGGCGTGATGACATCATACAGCTTACACCATTCTCAAGCTGCAAGACCTGGACGCGCGGACCATGCTGAGGTGAGTAGGTTTTTTTATTTTATTTTTATTAGGTAAGGGGGCATATTATTGGCTAAGGGGCATATTATTGGCTAAGGGGAGCAATATAAATGGCATAAGGTGGCATATAACCTGGCTTAATGGGTGTCATATTAGCTGGCTAAGGGAGCATATTACTGGCTGAGCGGGGGTCATAATTTAATTGGCTAAGAGGGCAAATTATTGGCTTAAGGGGCATATAACCTGGCTAAGGGTTATATTACTGGCTAAGGGTGCATATTACTACTGGCTAAAGGGCATATACCCTGGCAAAGGGGGCAAAATATCCAAGAAAAGGGCATATTATCACATGGCTAAGGGGACACATAACTTGGCTAAGGGGACATATAACTTGGCTAAGGGGGCATATTACTGGCTAAGGGGGGCATATAATTGGCTAAGGGGGCATATTACCTGGCTAAGGGTGCATATAACCGGCAAAAGGGGTCATATTTCCCTGGCTAAGGGGGAGCATATTACCTAGCTTAAGGGGGGTGCAGTACCTGCTACAGGGGGGTTCTAATAAAACCTGGCTACAAGGGGCATATTACTGGCTACAGGGGGCAGTAACCTGGCTACAGGGGGCAACTACTTGGCTAAAGGGGTCTACAACCTGGCTACAGTTGGCTACTATCTCGCTACAGGGGGCAAATATTTATCTACAAGGGGATAATTATTACCATTTGGGGCACTATAGATGGGGAGTTTGTATACAGATAGGAATTTGTAGAGAAGTGCTGATAACATGAGGAGTCTAAGATGTTTGCTATGTAAATTCCTATAACAGTTAAGAGTTGTGGACGGTAGAAGACTTCATGGCGGTCTGGGACAAATGGAAGAAGAAGAAGTTATATAGAAAAACTCTTCAGAGACTCTCTCTTTGATCCTCTAAATGTAACTGCAGTGTAATCATCACTTATATTTCTGCAGAGCCTGACATACAACCTATTACTTGCCACAAATGGGTCACTGTTAATTGCATGGTATTATGTCCACAGATGACCCATGTGGGGTCGCCTTTGGTCAGGGTCTGGCAGAATTAATTGAACCTTAGGTAGAAAAAGTTTATGGGTCAAGGTTATTGTAGGAGGTGTTTTTTTTAGAAACTGTGCTGGTATATTTGTCTCATTTATCGTTAGGATGTAAATTGTTGAACCTATTAGTAAGGTATAACACTGTCATACCATAGGAAGAAGGTTTTTGAAAATGCAAATTAGTCCATCCGCGATTTTTCATTGTGCCTTGACTGCTGAGAGAAGACGTGATCAATGTGGAATAATGCAGAAAATTAAAGTGACATGAACAGAAGTTCTTTCTCTGTAAAAAATAACATCCGCAGTAGACAATGTTGGCTTGAAAAATGGCGTGTGCACCCAGCTCTACTGAGAAAATCTTAAGGGCTCAAGTCCCGATGTTTTGGGACCCCTGCTATACGTTAATCGTTAGGAACCACAGCAACTTAAACAGTGTCCATGTAAAAGAGTAAAAGAAGTGCATCCAGGTAAATATTTTTGCTTCCAGAACAACCCAAGGTGGGGACCACGAGAACAAAGTTCAGGTTACAGACCAAGAAAATCATTCTGAAGACGTGGCATATTTTATATGCCAATGCTATAAATATAAAATCATAAAAACATAAGATCATAAAAACAGTGCCTCAATCCTTATGTACCTTGTACTGAGGATTTTCAACAACTTATAAGAACAGCCCCTCATTTCTTAAAGGGGTTAGCTCACTACATTGATTCATCTCACTTCAGTCTTGTTTTCATTTTTTAATTCAAAGGTGGTTTACTGGCTACTACTGGCCTGCAGTGACGAGCTGCTGAGGACACCAGGTCTGTAGCTATGGCCACCAGTGCTGGCAGCCCATCAGGAGAGATCAAACAGGTCTGTTGGCTATAAAGTAACCAGCACAGGCGCGAGCCGTGTTATGAGAGAGAACCCGCGCACAGGTCTGTAAGCTATTAGCACCAGAGGAGCTGATTCAGTCCATACAGAGGAGATATCTAGAATAGGTAGGACACTGTTAATGGACCATATTGCAAAAGGGACTTGTATTCCCTCAAGATCTTGCAACATATAAAAGCAATCCTTTGGTATGAGTACAACCAATTTTAACAACACGTCCGAGCGCGCGACCTTAGATGTAACCATACGTCCCAGGTCGTTTTGGGGGTTTCACCAGCACCTGGACGATGGATACGTCCTGAGGAACGCGCTAACTCCCTCTAACCGGGGGGGGGGGGGGCGGGTTAACTTCTTATTATCGCGACGATCGGGACACAATAACCTAAGGGAACGCAGGAGGAGATCGCTTCCTCCCAGCGTCTCTGTCGGCGGCAGCAGCTGCAGGATCGGTGATCCGTGGCAGCTCCTGCCCCTGACAGACAACAGATAGCAGAGAATGCCTACCGGTTGTCTGAGATGATCACGATGCCGTTGCCGTCCCTGTGGGCAACGGCCTGGCATCATGACTGAGCAGATGTCATAGGAACCATACAAAGCAACAAGCTATCACTGAATCCTAATGAAATGAGATGATCAAAAGATTTCTCATTCAAATCCCCTATGGGGAAAAGTAAAATAAAATGTTGAAAAAGTGAAAAAAATAAAAAAAAGGAAAAACAAAGTAAAACACAAACACGAAAAATAAAATAAAAAATACGTACAACCGCCCTTTTCCCCTTTACACAAAACGCCAATCGCCCCAAAAAAGATCAAAAAATAATAAAGTACCCATATTTTGGTATTGCCGCGTGCGTACACCTGCCCTATAAACTGTCATGTTAATGTTAACCCGTACGGTGAACGCCGTAAAAAAAAAAAAAAAAAAAAACAATCACAGAATAAAGATTAATGTTCAAACCCACACACCAAAAAGTGACAAAAAAGCTATCCAAAAAACACCTAGAAACGCCAAAGTTGTACCAATAAAAAAACGGACCGATTTACAACCTGCAAACAAAGACCATAACAGCTCTGTAAATCACGGAAAAAAAAACAATTATATCTACTCAACGATAGCGCTGCAAAAATTAATGTTTTACAACACACAAAAACACTTTATCTTTTTTTTTTAAGTGCTTCAACAAAAAAAAACTTAAATAATATGGGAAATCGCCATAAACGTAAGCGTACGCCAAAGGAGAGTAAAGCTAACTTATCACGGATTACTGCACGGTGATTCCAGTTAAAAAAAAAAAATAAAAAACACTACTAGGATTGCAGTAATTATCTTTCACACTGCCTCCAAAAAAAGGATTTAAAAGCGATCATAAAAGCCTTGTCCCCCCCAAAAATATACTAATAAAATGTCACTACAACACCGCAAAAAACAAGTCCCTACACAGCTCCAAGCACAGAAAAATAATAAAAAAAAACCGTTATGGCTCTCAACTATGGCGATGCCAAAGACGAATATTTCCAGGATGAATAAAAGTGTTTTAAATTGTATATTATAAAAAGCAGTACAACAAAAAAAAAAATATACAAATGGGTATCGTGGTAATTCGACTTGACGCAGCTGATTAAAGCTATACCATGTCATATAGATACCGTACATTGGACCGCTATAAAAAAAAAAATAAAAAACACTTCCAATATTGCTGTATATTTTGATCAGAAACCACTCAGAAAAACATAGCCTCATATGCATCCCCATAATGGGTACCAATAAAAACTTCAACTCATCCCGCTAAAAAAACACGCCCAACACAGCTCTGCACACAGCAAAAAAAAAATTATTGGCTGTCAGCCTAGACAAACATAATAACGCAATTTTTTATAGACTTTTTATTTCTACTGTGTAAAAGTAATAAACAGAAAAAATATATAAAATCTAATATCATTGTAATATAGTACCGACCACCCATAGAAAAGTTTCACATCATTTACACTGCACGGCGAATGCTTAAAATGGAAAACTCCAAAAAAACAATGACCGAACAGTCGTATTCGCCTCATACACACGTCACAGAATAGGTTTCACTTTGCGCGCGAGCGTTGCGCGGCGCGGAGCGCGAAACTAAGTCGAACACCTGTTGCATCCAAAAAGCACATACACCCCCTAGATGATATCCCTGAGGGGGTGAATGAATCCAAAACGGGGCGACTTCTGGAAGGTTTCGCCTGTTTCCTGCAACTATGGGCTTTAACAAATGCGACATGGGCCCCACCCAAAATCTGTGTACCCAAAAGCCAAATAGCGCTCCCTCCCTATATACACCCAGCCCATGTGTGCCCAAACAGCAGATAACACCCACATGTAGGGTATTGACCGAACTTGGAAGAAATTGCTAAAGCAAAGTTCTAAGGGTATATCTTTTATCCAGATTCCTTGTATATTGAAACTATTTAAGTCTAAAAAAGCAGGATAATTGAAAAAAAAATTTTTTTTTAATTTTTCACAGCCTTATGCAAAAAAAATTTGTGAATCACCTGTGGGTCAAAATACGTCAAAGCACCACCAGTGATATCTTCATTAGGGGAGTAGTTACCAAAATGTGGTCTATTTATGGGTGTTTTTAATAAGTAATTAAAAACACATAGGGTGACCCAAAACCTGAAATGGCGCCTAAATATAATCGTATAGAAAATGAGACCCCAAGTATAGTAGGTGCTTCACTACACTATTCTGGGCTTAAGGGTGAGCCAAATAATGCACTAGGGCCACAGTATAGGATATCTCTAAAAACTGAAGACCTGGGGGAATTGATATTAAGATGCATTTTAACCTAGTTCAAACATTTTACCGTATATTCCAGATAAAAATGGATAAATATTGAAAATCTGCAAAAAAAAGTGAAAATATGAAATTTCACCTCCACTTTTGCTTTATTTTCTGTGAAAAATCTGAAAGGTTTACAAACTTCCTAAATATGATGTAAAAAGTAAGGTGTCTAGTTTCTCAGATTTGGGCCATCAGGCAGGGGAAGGATGTGTGTGGGTGTAAGGGGACTAACATGCAGGCCCCACAAAGCCACGTCCATAACTGGTAGTGATCCCTAAAAAAATGTATATTGCCAAATTTCCTTGAAAATTTAGAAATTACTTAACAAATTTCTTAACCCTCAAATGATCGTACAAAAAAAGAAAAGACATTTAAAAAATATGCCAACCTATAGTGGACATATGGAGATGCTAGTTATCAACTATTATGTGAGAATAATTATCTTCTTGCAACGCAGAAATTTTGCAACAATTTAAAAATTCGTGCGCGCGCGTGAGAGTATCCCAAAATTTCAGAAATTTTTGAATAGTTTCACAAACAAACAAGGATTGTATGGATAGAAAATTTCTTACTAACTTAAATGCACAATGTTCGTACGGAGAAAACAATCCTGAATCCAACATGGATAGGTAAAATGTCAAAAAGTAAATCTCTACATAAATTGAACATGTCAGAATTATCAAAAATTAGGCAGTGTCCGGAAGGACAAAACAGGTCGTGGGTCCCTTAAGGGGTTAATTCAGCATTCAAATTTCTAGTTAATTTGCCTGGATCCTGAAGATCTTTATCACATCACTATTGATACTGTCAGGTATTGTAGATGTTCTATGAATTCAAATGACTTCAGCTAATTATGTATTTTGTACTGATAAAAATTATAAATAAACCTATTTTTCTTATGTATTTTTTTCACCATAAATTACCATTTGAATTTATTGTATAAATAAAATAATGCACAGTGGTGTAATAATGTAACTTAAATAATGGCTATCATATACTTCATTTTCCTTCAATCTTTAAATGTATAAAGAGCTGTGCTGAAAGAGACCACCACAAATGAAAGAAGGGACAATGTTTGTCTTGTGTGACTTCAGCTGTGAAAACTTTAAGAATGTAAAGACACAGTTTGAAGATTATGCCATTTTGTCCCCTTTACGTGTTCAGGGCCATGTATAGCCGAGCATAAATGTGTGTGTTGGTGTTGATGTAGATATCAGTACTCCCAACCATTCTTGGTCTAAACCTAATTAAACTCCAATATAATCTTGGGTTGCTCTTTTATCTTGAGCCACTAATCAATGTGTCAGTTTTCTTAGTTTTACATTTTACACTACGAGGACTGGTTTCTGGACTGATATAATTTTGTTATAACTAACGAGGAGCTGATGGCGATCTACCAGGCTGGCAGAGCTCTGTTTCACTGGTGATAGTGAAAAGTGGTCTCTCAGCCGGTCAGGGTTGTGTGCAAGTGTTGGGCCACGCGGGCAGTAGCGTGGGCTCTCATTTCTCACTCTCTGTGCCTCCCTGTGCCCGCATAGACAGGGGGTGTCTGTAAAATGGTATCCAGCTGACCTTACATACCCCCTTTGATTACGTAGGCAGAATGTCATGTATACATCACATATTAGGTCACATGTCAGTCCACGGCTAGATTGTCCTGACGCGTCAACCTACAAACAAAATCTGTTTGTGACAGTTTGGAATTTTTTTTTTTTTTGGGTGAAAGGGTACACGGGGAAAATTTATGTTGTATTTAAGATTGGACTTTTATGCATGCGGCGATACAAATTATGTGCAACTTTTTTATTGTTTTATTTGTAATATGGCAAAAGATGTAAACTTTTAATATTTTTTATTATTTTTTTTCTACATTTAAAACTTTTTTTTCTTGAACTTTTCAGTCCCCCTAGGGTACTTGACCGCTAGAAGGCTCAAACGCTTGTTTACCCTTTGGCATTATACAAATAATGCAGAAAGGTGAACCAGATGGCAGATTTATCACTTCCTGCCTTCATTAGGCTTCCAGTAGCCTTGGTAACCGATTAGCACTCTATGGCATCTAATGGGTTAAACAGCAGAGATTGGAACCAACTCCATTCCCTGCTGTTAGCAGCGAGTGTTAGCTGCAATTAGCACCGCACCCCTCCTATGACAGATTACTGAGAAGCCGCTACTAGGGGCCTTATTGACTTATGAGTACCCGGGGCATCAAAGTAGCAAGGGGGTTAAAAAAACCAAAAATCTGAAACATCACCTTTTTTTTTTCTCTAATACCCTTAGGAGAACAGAAAGTCCGACAGATTATATAAATATTTAAATTTTTTTATGTATGTTTTTATGCATGCATTATACTATGCTTATGTTTATGACAAATACAATTTTTTTTATGGTGGAATTATAAATTATAGAAAAGTAAAAAAACAAAAATGATACCAGTATGTCTTGGACAGATATCAGAAGCTTGTGGCCTTTAGGGCCAATCTGAGGCAGTTGCATGTTTTCTCCCTAGGTGGAGTACAGCAGGGGACCCGCAGACATGCACCCCTCAGTGGGGGAAGGCAACTATTTTGAGTCAGTAGCCATATGTTACTTACAAATGTAACTAGCATGGCTGCAACACAGCTAATTATAGGTTGCCTTTCCTGGAATGGCATATGTGGGGGGGTGGTTGTTTTCCCCATTCGGACAGGCTTTTTGGCAGGTACCTGGAGGCCTCTAAAAAGCCTGGTACTCTAGGTGATCAGTGAGTGTGGTTTGGTGCCAGGAGCTAGAGCAGCAGAAGAGTTGGATAAAAGGGGTTCTTCTTACACCTCAGGCTTGATGAAGCCTGAACCAGTGGTGACGAGTAAAGGTAAGTGTTTGTGGGGCTGGATGATAGGTTCAGACCACAGGTAGAGAGGGTCTATAGGTTTAGTAAGTGGCTAGACGACAGAGGTGTTTGATTTAGTTAAAGTCTCTAATGATCTCCTCACGGCTAAATCACAGGGCAACTACTCGTTGTTGCTTCCTCTGGATCTCTCTGCAGCGTTTGACACTGTGGATCACCACCTTATCCTCAGCATCCTCAGCGCCATTGGCCTCCAGGACACCGCTCTCTCTTGGTTCTCATCCTACCTCTCTGACCGCTCCTTCAGTGTCTCATTTTCCAGTTCTACCTCCTCTTCCTCTTGCCGTTGGGGTTCCTGAGGGATCAGTTCTAGGTCCTCTCCTTTTTTCACTCTACACAGCCCACATAGGACAAACCGTCAGCAGGTTTGGCTTCCAGCACCATCTCTACGATGATGACACTCAACTATACACCTCTTCCCGAGACATCACTCCTGTCCTGCTACAAAACACCAGTGACTGTCTGTCCACTGTCTCGGACATGTCCTCTTTCCATCTGAAACTAAACCTCACTAAAACCAAACTTCTTGTCTTTCTGTCGTCTTCTAACCAACCCTACCCTGCAATTTCTGTCTCAGTGTGTGGCACCACCTGCTGTCTTGGGGTTATACTAGATTCTGATTTATCTTTCACCCCTTATATCCAATCCTTTGCCAGCTCCTGTCATCTGCACCTCAAGAACATCTCCAAAATCTGTCCTGTTCTCACTGTGGGAAGAACTCAAACCCTCATTGTTGCTCTTATTCAGTCTCGTCTTGACTACTGCAACTCCTTGCTCATCGATCTCCCTCTCTGTAAAGTCTCCCCTCTCTAATCTGTCCTGAATGCAGCAGCCAGGCTTGTCTTTCTTTCCAGCCACTATATTAATGCCTCTACCCTGTGTCAATCATTGCACTGGTTGCCCATCCAGTACAGAATACAACATAAACTCATCACTCTCATGCATAAAGCTCTCCACAGTGCTGCACCCCCCCCACATCTCCTCCCTCATCTCTGTCTACCACCCTTTCCGGTCTCTCCACTCTGCTGATGATATCAGATTATATTCCTCAATTATCCAAACCTCCCATGCCCATCTTAAAGATTTCACACGTGCTGTACCAGTTCTCTGGAACATACTACTGCGGGTGATCAGGCACACTCACAACCCTCATAGTTTTAGGAGTGCCTTGAGAACACATTTTCTCAGTCTATTTGCTAACCCGCACCTGCTATCACACACATCTGTCACTCCCTACACTAGGGCACTCACAGGCACTTATCTGTATATAGATGTACTGTCAGGGTGGCAGGTTCACCAAATTTTACATAAACCACCTCCTATTTATGTAACATGGCTGGACCATTGTAAACTTAACACTTCTTAACCCTTCGTCTCACCCATACACCATAATAGATTGTAAGCTCTCGCAAGCAGGGCCCTCACACCTTGTGTCTCATCTGTAAGTTCTTTTAATGTGTAATGTCTGTATGTATACCCTCTAAATTGTAAAGTGCTGCGGAATATGTTGGCGCTATATAAATAAAGATTATTATCATTATTTATGTGTTTGTTTGTTTTCTGTAACCTGCTTGTCCAATAAAGCTGGCTGAGGCCAGTTTCAAAATACTCCGTGGTCCGAGTGATACTGGTGCCAAACCGTTAAACCAAAGATGGCGATCCAGAAAGTGAGCTAAAGTGACCTTTACTACTTTAAAGTAAATTTATGTTATTTATTCAAATTTTGAATGTGTCATATTTCTTCATAAAACTATATTTTGTATATCAGTTCATCTGCCCAATGTCTGCAATTAGGAATAATAACGTACACAACAGGTAAGAACAAAGATTTTAGCTAAAATTATTGGAAAAATGTTCATCTGTAACATTTTCATTACAGAAAGTGTAATAACTATGCCTGATTCTTTTAAGTTTGTAGCTGGTCTGCTGGTAAATTTATGTTGATTGATAGCAGTGGTATCAGTAAAAAAAAGTCTGTGAATAAATATGTTTTAAGTTTTTTCTCCGTGTGGATTTCTAGTTCACTGTAAGGCTAACATTTAAAATATAACTTTTAAAATAATACATAAAAAAAGAAAACAGTAATTAAACAACTTGATGAACAAAAAAATACAAATGTATATAAATTGTAAAGCAGGAAAATGACAATTCTACTGTAAGGTGCTATACATAAAGAATTTCCAAAGTCAAAAGTTGAACAAGCATTTAAAAATCTTGTCGGATAATGCCTTATAAAATTGGTTGAGACTTGTTTTCACTACCCAAGTTTCACGAGCTTTGTTTTTTTTCAGTTTGGCACTTTTTTCTGGCTCATAACCACTCGCCTCTTCAAATTGTGTACATAGCTAGTAAACGTGGACATACTTGAGATGGTACTTGAGTGCACTGGAGTTGAAAAACACCCAATTCACCAATGTGACAAAATAACATTTTATAACATAAAATGGACAGATTATTCACAATGGTGAATGGCTTTGGGTAACCATCTCCAAATCCAGCTGGATTTTTCTTTCGCATACCACCCCCAGATGGGCAAATTGAAAGGGTAAATCAGGTATGAGGGAACTGCTTGCGTCATTTTGTCTAATCCCGTCATAACAACTGGGCTGATCTTCCTTGGGCAGAATTGTCATATAATAATATAATCTGCTGACGCTTCCCCCATTCATTTTTTATATGGACTAGATCCTCGTCCACCCCACCTTGTCCGATGTCTATGCAGTGGATGCTGAAATTCGTGACATCACCTCTCTATGGCAAGATACACGCCAGGCTCTTCAGTTGGCTTCCTGATATACCAAGTACTAGGCAAACAAGAGACGAAGACCTCCTCCAACTTTCAGCCTGGGAGATAAAGTCTGGCTCTCGGCGAAATATGTTTGAAGAATCCCAGTGTCAAACTCGGTTCAAAATTCCTTTGACTGTTTGAACTCATCAAACGTCTCAATTCGGTGTCTTATAAGCTCTGTCTGCCTCAAGCCATGCACATCTGTAACTTCTTCCATGTATCTCTACTCAAGCCTCTAGTCCTTAATCGCTTCTTCCAAAATTCCATGTCTCCATCCCCTGTGGCCATTTCTGATGGTGTCTACAAGGTTAAAGAGGTCCTTGCTGTAAAGACTGTGAGGGGAAAGCGATACTTTTTCATTGACGGACAGAGGTTCAGGCCTGAAGACTGTTCTTGGGAGCCCGAAACTAATCTTTCTCCCGATCTCTGTAAGTTCTGTCAGGGCATGAAGAAGGGGAGATCTCAGGGGGGTACTGTCACAGAGTATTTTCTCTGAGGCCAATGACCTTGACCATATTTGGTATAAATTGCTCTGAAATGTCATACATATGTATGCATATAGTAACCCCAACCATGTGCTACACCATATTATAATGTACCATTTCCTAACTATGTGTGAACTATTACTTGTGTCAGTCATAAAAAACACTTATTGGTCATCACTTCTATAATATCATAAAAACTTTAGTATATCAGAGATTTTATTTTCAGAATAATATTATTGCTTAGTAGTATTGCATTGAACAACATTAGGTTAGCCACAGAAATTCACTTGACTCTATGCTTGCTAGTCCAAAGTTGTTGACTATGTCCCCTTACATATTTGACACTGACAGTTGAACTTAGTTGTTTGATCCTAATGCGGTTTTGCTCAAAGTGTTTTTCTGTAATGGCATGGTACAAGAGAAATTAGCAGCTTCTGAAAACAATGGGTGACATGGATGAACGTTGGCGCAGACAGCCCAGTTCTAAATAACTTTAAGGCAGTGTGGAATGCACCAGATTATATGGACCTGTTCTTCTGCAGGTCATACATACAGGCGCATTGTAGTGCCGATACGACAAGTCTGGCTCAGGCACCACCTTTAACTTGGTTGTTCTAACTGTTCTGCACCACAGTTTGGCGTCAAAGAATCATAAATGTGTCTAATTCTAGGAATGTGGTTGCTCCGGTACTTATCGCGCCAAAGTTTGAAGTTATCGCGCCAAAGTTCATACATCTATAGAACTGGTCTACTAAAGCTTTTTGACACCAGATAACTGGTGCAGCCATATGTTGGTTGTCATTTTCTTCTTATGCATCTACAGCATCCAAATAAGATTCAATATCTATATCTTCTTCTTCTCCACCTGGCTCTTCTTCAGTTAGATTTCTGTATTAATGGAAGTATCTTTTTAACAGGATAGGAGGATCATCGAATCAACGGATACAGGTTACTTAATTCAAAATAACTAGCTGTTTTGCTACCACTTTTAAGAGTTGAGGTTACTATTGTATTTGTGTCACTTGCTGAACGCACAGTTGTTCTAATAAACTTGTACATAGTATTAATGTCACTGACATTTCTCTTGTTGAGCCTTGATTTCTGCTAGCAAAATATTCTTACTAGTTTCTTCCTGTCACTCTTCTACATTTCCAGTCGGTAACAATTGATCCCATCTCCTCTCTATCAATGAAATGTTAAAAAGATCTTCCACTGATGGCAGAACTTCTTGACCCGGTTAATCTATTATTTTCTTCTTTCTTTTTTAACAGTACTTTTTTTTCCGTTGGTTTTGGTGTCAAGAAACCATTCTTAGTCCTGTCGCTACATCTTAGACATAAGGTACCTCAGTGTTTCCTTTTTTTTTTTTAGAAACTACAGAGCTACTCAGCACAAGTATGCTATTAAAATTGTCCCAGTAGCCTATGCTGTTAGGCCATTGTTACGGTTGCACAATTATTGTTAGTATGGAGTGTGGAACACAGTATCTCACAAAAGTGAGTACACCCCTCATATTTTTTGTAAGTACTAAAGATGTAACACTTTGATACAATGTAAAGTAGTCAGTGTACAGCTTGTATAACAGTGTAAATGTGTGTGCCCTGAAAATAACTCAACACACAACCATCAATGTCTAAACCTCTGGCAACAAAAGTGAGTACACCATTAAGGGAAAATGGACAAATTGTGCCCAAAGTGTCAGCATTTTGTGTGGTCACTGTTAGTTTCCAGCACTGCCTTAACTTACCTGGGCATGGAGTTCACTAGAGCCTCACAGGTTGCAGCCACTGGAATCCTCTTCCACTCCTTCATGACGACATCATGGAACTGGTGGATGTTAGAGACCTTGCGCTCCTCAGCCTTACGTTTGAGGATGCCCCACAGATGCTCAATAGGGCTTAGGTCTGAGGACATGCTTAGCCAGTACAGCACTTTAACTCTAATTTTTTTTAGTGGTCATCTTGGAGGTGTGTTTGGGGTCTTTATCATGTTGGAATATTGCCTTGCGGCCCAGTTTCCAAAGGTAGGGGATCATGCTCTGCTTCAGTAGGTCACAGTACATGTTGGTATTCATGGTTCCCTCAGTAAACTGTAGCTCCCCACAGCCATTAGTACTTATGCAGCCCCAAACCATGACACTCCCACCACCATGCTTGACTGTAGGCAAGACACACTTGTCTTTGTACTCCACATCTAGTTGCCATCACACATGCTTGACATCTGAACCAAATAAGTTTATCTAGGTCTCATCAGACCACAGGACATGGTTCCAATCATCCATGTCCTTAGTTTGCTTGTCTTCAGCAAACTGTTTGCAGGCTTTCTTGTGCAATCTTTAGAAAAGGCTTTCTTCTGGGATGACAGCCATGCAGACCAATTTGATGCAGTGTGCGGTGTATGGTCTGAGCACTGACAAGCTGGTCTCCCATCTCTATAACCTCTGCAGCAATGCAGGCAGCACTCATACCTCTATTTTGAAAAGACAATCTCTATATATGACGCTGAGCATGTACGCTCAACTTCTTTGGGCAACCATGACGAGGCCTGTTCTGAATAGAAGCTTGGAATCTGTCTTTTAAACCGCTGTATGGTCTTGGTCACCGTGCTTTAGCTCAGTTTTAGGGTGTTAGTAATCTTCTTATAACCTAGGCCATCTTTATGTAGATCAACAATTCTTTTTTTTCAAAGGTTCAGACAGTTCTTTGCCTTGAGGTGCCACATTGAACTTATAGTGACCAGTGTAAGAGAGTGTGAGAGTGATGACACGAAATTTAACACACCTGCTTCCCATTCACATCTGAGACCTTGTATTTGTTGAAGGTTGTCTCAACCTTTTTAGTGATATGTTTTCACCAGTAGCAGCAGGGAGGACTCACTAGCATCTGATAGAGCCAACAGCCAAAGCCGACAGCCTCTCTTGTTTGATCCAATAGATGAAAAAGGTTCAGTAGGTTGTTAACAGTTGTAAATATGGCTGGCAAAGCATTGGGAAGTGTTTTGTTTTTTTTCACAAGCACTAACATGAACATATACAGGCCTAACAGGATCCCTTATAGATTGTAATCCCTCACGGGCAAGGTTCCCCTCTGTACCGGTTTGTTGGTTATTTAGCAATATTATTGTATTTGTTTTGCTCTTACGTATTTTAACCCCTTCAGAATGTACAGCACCTTGGAATTAATGTTGCTTGAAAATAAATTATAAATAAATTATCAGAGTTCTTAGAGCACAAACAATAATGATCCTGGAAGATTTTCTCCACCCATTCCTCAAAAAATGTTCATGTGCTTTTTAAAATCATAGTCTTATATGACCCTGATTTTCAAGTAAAACATGCATTATGATGTTGGGATCCTAAAACTTCCAGGTATTTGCACATTCTTTGTACAGGATGGCATTTTGTTATGCTTTCAATGGCTTATGCATGTAGAATAGAAAAATGTAGAATTAGTAATATGTGAGATTTAATACTGGCAACAATGGTAATGGTTATAATTGTAACATTTGATCTGGAAAATCATTTCCAGTCCTTTCAATTACATTCTCTTTATGGACTCCCCCGCCCCCCACCTCTTTGCCTAAAAAAGACACAGAAAATTAAAAAAAAAAAGTTCCAGCTGAGCAAAACTCTTACAATTTGTCTCATTTTGATTACTACATGTTTTGATAAATTTTACTGTAGTAGTTAATAGCACAGTATTGCATAATCATATCACAAAAATAAATTATAATAAAAACTGTGCATGGTGTGGGTGGGGGGGGGGGGGGGTAGTAGCCGTTCTTGCCTGTGTTGTTCAGCAAACGGATGGTACTTTAATCAACTTTTAACAGCTGATATCAAGAGAGATCTGAAGCATCTGCTGTAACTTTACTACAAAATAATGTGTAGCAAAGTTACATTTCAGTCTGAAGTACTGCCATCACAATAAATTTTTAAGGCACAAGCATGCACAATATGGTCTTCTCGACAGTCATTTGTTATCCATTTGTACCTAACACTTTTTTATGTTTATGTCGTTAAGATTTTAGGAATTTAATTTTTTTTCCATTAATATTACCTTTGTTCATTGCTCAAATATAAATAATTTAAAGCAAACATAATCATATCTAAAACATTAAGTATGTTTCAATAAATTACAATAATACTAAAAATAATTAACCATTTCTATAGAAAATAAATGCAAATTATAATATTATACAAGCAATATTAACAAAAAATTACCAATGCAATATGAAGAGAAGAAAAAGGTTGATTTGAATCTAAGTGGTCAAGAACAATGGAATAAGTCATAAACTATCAACAATATAAAAATGGAACATCAGAACATTGGTTTGTGGTTTCCTTTTTTGCACTGTATCCCAAACGTTCATCTCTTTGTCTAACACACCAAAACAAAGGACTTATGTCCTCATTGGGTCCACTTAGTCACAATATACTTTGAATTGAATAAAATAGACTATATTTAGAATTTGAGTGTTCTTATAGGTTTCCAAGGATGTTGCAATCAAACAAGATCAAACATTTGACAATACAAAAATTGCAATCTTTACTAATGTACAGTATAGATTATGTGCATTTTAAAAACATGGATAAATATGCATCAAAGCAGTCATAGTGGTTGATAATGTGTGATAAATCTCTTGCTTTGATGTTTTGTGTTCATTGGTGATAAATCATGCTCTGCTGTCTCTACTGGCTGCACATATTAGAGGCACTTTGCTGATAGAGCGGTTTATGACAATAAAGGAGACTGTCCAAAGTGAATGCGCCTGGAATTTCTTGCTGCCCTGCAAAATAGGTGAGCTGACTCAGTATATATTGTTTCGGTGTGCTTTATAATATATCCAGCGAGAGTCGTGCTCTACCAAGCAGGTGTTATAATATTTGGCAGCATAGGAGGGACATCCAGTCATATAAAGTGGTTATATGCATTGTTTACGCTATATTTAATACCACTTGACTGGTGTATAAGTGTCGTTGCAATGGCGTATAAACAGTTAAGGCAGGAGAGAGCTGCCAAAGTTTTTGATTACAGCCAAGACACTAGCCACAAACATCTTGATTATACCAACAAATTGAAAAATCTGGAGAAACTGATGACTCAAGATATGCGAATTTGGTGGGACCTAACAACATCGAAAAAATATTTGGAAAAGGAGATGATCCCTCGTGGTCTCCGTCTTAAAAAAAATACCCACTACGATTTATTTACCAGATTTTGTCAACAAGTGGAACTCAGTACTCTCTAAATGTTCCCTGCAATTAATGGAACTCACTACCTATGAAGAGGAAAAACTTGAGGAAATCTCTAAAGAAATACAACAAATCGACACTGAGTCACAGTCGCTTAAGGACATACTTACTTTTCAACAGGATATGCAACGTATTCAGGAATCTGTTAGTAAAAGTGAAGAGTCTGTAGTAGAGGTTAAACAAACTAAATTCCAAAGGGATGTTATTGACTATGCCCAAGAACAAGTGTATGAACGGGGTCGTTGGGTGTCTGATACCAGCTCTCCGATATCAATTTTGAAACACAAATTCAAATCCTGGAAAAAAATCGAAAAAGACAGCCAAAAATGTGAGCTTTGGATCTTTGGAGTTGGAGGAGTCGGATGCAAACACAGATACTTCTGAAGAAAACACGTCTACAGGTCGCTTTTATTATAAAAAATCCAAAAAACAAGCAACTTCAAAAAACCAGAAAGCCTCAGGCGGCATACCCGGAGAACTGGTGGGAGAAAACATAGGAACAAATTTAAGGAGGCAAACAAGGCAGAACATTGTTTCAAATTTGGTAACCCCACGTTAAATGTATTGAATCTTTCTGACTTGACACTACAAAAGGAACATATTCAGGTTTTGTCTTATGGGCTAAATTTTGTATTAGAGGAGGATTTTTTCTTTTTTCCACATTAAAGGACATCAATAAATTTGTAAGGGATTTAACTGTTCAACGCCACTTTTTTCAGGAACTGGATGATGATATAGACATCTTTGAAAATACAGATGTTGTAAATCAATATTGTGATAGGGAGTTTAATGAACAGTTAGCGTTGGTCTGTTTACAGGAGCTGGAGGTTTCCAGCTCAGGTGAACCACCCACTTTAGAGTCTCAGGTCCAATGTGCCAAACAATTTAGGGTTTCTAACCCCACCTTCTATCCTGTGCAGTCCTGAACCCCTAGTATGGATAAATTTAAAAATTTAATTGAGAGGGATCTTAAGCAGCTACATGGTAATATTTCCCCTAAAAATTATTATTCTAATTTAACTCCTATACAGAATAGGGCAGTGAAAGAACTAAGTAAGAATTCTGATATTATTATAAAAATGTCTGATAAAGGGGGAACGGTAGTGGTCATGAACAGGTCGGATTATAATACATCTATGCTTAAATTACTTGAGGATAATGATACTTATCACAAATTATCATCTAATCCAACAAACAAATATCTCCGAGAAATGCAAAATCTATTGAAAGTAGGCGAGAGGTTAGGTATCCTTTCTAAAAAGGAAATGGAATATCTAGAAGTCAAGGATCCTATCATTCCTATGATTTATGGATTACCCAAAGTCCATAAACAAACCTGCCCGACACCCATGCGACCTATAGTATCTGGGATTGGCTCATTTTCTGAGCGCCTTGGTCAATGGCTAGATAGTCTTTTGCAGCCTCTTGTACAACGTGTACCCGGGTATCTTCAGGACACCCGGGATGTCCTTATGAATTTAAATGGGAAAATTTGGCAAAATGGATGGACATGGATAAGTTCTGATGTCGTTTCGTTATATACTTGTATTCCATATCATGTTGCATTATTGGCATTGGAATTTCACCTCCAACAATACAGCAACTATACTGAGGATTTAATACAGTTTATTCTGTCTGTTACTCAATTCATGTTGACACGGAATATTTTTGAGTTTGATGGCAGCCTTTTCCTGCAGGTGCGCGGCATTCCAATGGGAGCCAAATATTCGCCATCACTGGAAATGTGGTCATGTCTTGGTGGAAGTATATTTATATCTTCACCACGGACAATCCTTTTGCTGACTCCATTTTCTGGTATGGCAGATACATCAATGATATTTTCCTAATTTGGGGGAGTGATGTGTCTGCCGTACCGGACTTTGTAGGCTATCTTCACCAGAATTTGTTCTATATGGCGTTTACTTACCATTTTGAGCCTTCTGTAGTTTCCTTTTTGGACTTGACTCTCATTGGCCTGCGGGACAGGGCTGTCATCACTCAAACTTTCCGCAAACCGACAGCAGGGAATACCTACACATTAAGTATGAAAAAAATCATCCCGTGATCCATTTGGGCTGCCAACGCTCCGTGGCATAGGGAAGATAGACAAATATGTAAGTTAAAAAACGAGGTTCCATCTTGTCTTAAACGCAGTAATCAAAAATCCAATATTTATTGAGTAATATTAAAATAAAACGGCAAACATGCACAGGGGAGATGAATGAAGCTTACGCGTTTCAGGGCGACTGCCCCTTAATCATAGCAGGGAATACTACTATACATTTTAGGAGTTTTCACCCTTGTCATACTCATAAATCTATCCCAGTAGGTGAGTTGGTTCGTGCCAAACGCAATGGCAGTGAATTAGAAACATATAATGTGGAAGAACGAGAAATATGGTATAGGTTAAAAAACAGAGGATATCCATCTTGGGCTCTTAATACAGCAGTTGATATTGCTTCAAAAAGATCACGTAATTCTTTATTGTCTAAGAATGAGAACAAAAATAGACATAGAAATAATCATAACAATAATAAAAATAAGCAGGAATCATCTATTTCTTCCTCTTCTTCCTCTTCTCCTCATTTAATCTTGAAGTACAGTCGGCAATTTTCACAAATCAGGGATATTGTACACAAATATTTGCCTATCTTAGATGATGATGAGATTTTGAGAAAAATCTTATCACAAGGCTGCAGAGTGGTAACGAGGAGGTCTAGAACATTAAAGGATGTTTTTTCCCCCAAGTCCACAGTGGCGAGAACCTGGTTACACCATACAGGTTTCTTTAAATGTGGCTCCTATCCGTGTAAAATGTATAATTATGCGTTTCCCTGTAACACGTTCTCTGACTCTCAAAATAAGAATCATTTTAAAATTGGACAGTATATTAACTGCAATTCTTGTGCGGTAATATACATAGCTCAATGTGTTGAATGTAATGTACTATATGTAGGTTTTACTATTAGAAAACTTAAAACACGCATTTTAGAGCATATCAGAGACGTGACTAACAGTTCTGATCGAGCTAAATCAAATGTTGCTAAGCATTTCATTGATAACCACAATGGTAATATAAATATGCTTAGAGTTTTTGGTATTGAAAGAGTTTATAAGAAAATGAGAGGTGGTAGTATTGAAAAAAGACTCAGGGACAGAGAGGCTTACTGTATATTTAAGCTTAATTCCACTTTTCCACAAGGTCTCAATCGTAGAAGAGAGATTATGCATCACTATTAAATGTGTTGGTTTAGGTATTTGCATCTCTTTGTATGTTATATGTGGATATCGCTCTCCCTCTTTATATATTCTCGGCGCATTTACAGTATGCTTAAGGCTGTCATACTTATAGGCCGTGTTCACACGGCTTATTTCGCCGCGGATTGGCGCCGTACTCCGCGCCGGATTTGCGCTGCAGTACGGCGCCAATCTGTCTGAGTAATTACGGTAATCCACTGTTCTCATAGAGAACAGTGGATTCCGTTGCTCCTATCCGCTCGGCGAATCCGCCGGGAGGGGAGAAAGTGACTTGCACATTATCCAGGCGCAATACGCGCCGTGGATAATGGCAGTCTATGGGGCCGGCGGGCCGCGCCCCCGCACCCGCCCCTTATTCAAGCCGAAATTGCGAGCGCAATCCGGCTCGCAAATCCGGCGTGAATAAGCTGTGTGAACGGGGCCTTAATTGTTCTTCATATGTTTCTTCCAGCGTGCTAGGAGAAATGTTCTTCTGCGCATGCACGAGAGTTCGCCAGTGCCAGTTTTTTACTCTTTTGACATACTACGCATGCTTGTGCTGTTCTAGCACGTCATCGGTGCATTTCCCGTTACGTGTCATGCCGAACTTCCAGCGTTCAGCGTTTCTGGGAGCACATTTGCGGCGCGAGTTAACAGTTGAGCTATATCCACTTAATGATTTTATTTATCTGTAGGCATATAAAAACTTGTGTATTTGAACAGTGCATTGCTACGATTAAGGGCACTGTGTGCCTGAAATGCGTCAGTCTTTTCAAGAGTGGTCTTTTTCTTTCTATATGTCCCTCTTATATGCTTCCACGATTTTTATGCATCTTTGGATCTAAATAAATGTTGAATGTTTTTACTTCATGGTTCATGGTCGGTCCTTTGTGCGCTGTCCATACCATATTTTCTGTTCGGGCCAAAGTGAATGCGCAGTTAAAGGTGGGAGGTAGCAGAGCTGACTTTGTCATGACAGCAACGTTGGCATTGGATATCTTTGTTATAGATAAGAGGTGCACAACATGCGGCCCCTAGCGCCCCTCTGCGCAGTTCCAGCCATCACGACAAAACATGCAAGGTCTCTGCCATCATACTTCAAAAAGCAATATTAATCTTTTTACAGCTGCATTTCACTGAAGATCCTCCTATGGTGGGTACTGTATGGCTAGCACTATTATGGTTGGTGCTATATGGCTGGAAGTGTTTTAGTGAGAACTTTATGGCTGGCAGTGTTATGGTGGGTACTTTATGGCTGGCACTGTTATGATGGGCACTGTATGACCGGCTCTGTATGGCTGAAACTATATATATGGATTTCTTCCTCAAAGGAATATTTATTTGTCACACAATCATGGCACAGCCATCAGATATACCATGAAAATGTCTGATGGGTTGGAGACTCCAGAGAGGAGGAGAGGAGTTGGAGAGGTGGCTATTTATGTGTGTTATTCTCTACTTATAGTTGTGAAACAGCCACTTTTTCAATCCACAAAAACTTCAAAGAAAATGGGTGCCTCATATCTTCTTTCTGGAGTACCAAGAACGGGACCCCCCATCGTGATCTCTGGCATTCCCTAAAGTGGACCCAAGACCTCTCAGCCAATTGGGTATTTACAATTGAAGCACCGTAAAGGTCTCAGATGAGAAATACACCTCTAAGATTTACTGCTGTCCCTGAGAGAGGTACAGTATGACAATATGGCCCTTAGACCAGAAAATGTTGTGCACCCCTGTTATAGACAAATCCTACCTGCCATCTTTTGAAAATTGCCTTCAGTGAGATTCATGTGACGCTACTTTTTTAAAGCTACACCTCTTTTACAGATCAGACATTTTTTACATTGATAACATACACAGGCACCCCCTTCTCATAACCATAAATCAAAATTTCCACTTAAAAATAATCATATAAGAGTCAGAACGTTTTTGATTTTTCTAGTGATGGAGCTGTGTAAGGGCTTTTTATCTGCAGGATAAATTGACGTTTTCATTGGTACCACATTGGGATACACAAGAGTTTCTGATCAATTTTTATTTTGTTCTGTGAGGCTAAAATTTAAAAAAAAAAATGCAATCCTGGCATAATTTTTCATAGTTTTTTTGTGGTGTTTAACATAAAGATGAAATTACATGGTAATTTTATGAATGGGACAATAGACTTTTTTTTTACAAAATCAAGTGCTTTTTTATTAGGAAAACTTTTGTGTTCATTTTTTTTATATATATTATTATGTTCAAACATATTGTATTTATTTGCTTTTTACGTTTATTTGTCCCAATATGGAACTAATAGGCTTCTGTACACAAAAGGCCATTATTAAATAAAGGCCTCTATCTATAATGGCAATCATAGCCACCTTGCAATCAGCCTATGAGGGTGCCAATGGTTGACAAGAGGAGCCCCCCTCCAGCTGTCAACCTCAAAGATGCCATAGCCATTACTGACTAGGATATAGAGGGGTTTAAAAATCTTGGATCAGAGGCAACTCTGATCCTGGCCATTGCGCGGAAAGCCCAGGCCAGCTCCCACAAGGTCTATGAATGCCATGCAACCCTTCACCATTTTGCAGGAGCCTCCTGGGCTCAGAGAGTTGGCAGGTATTATATAAGTCCAGATCTGCCATCTCTTATTCCTAACAGTGGATGTTAGAGACACATTGAAGATAGAGCGGTTTATGGAAAAAAAGCACACTTTCTCAGGTGGATATGCAGCTCAAGATGTGAGGCAGCTGAGCTTTGTCAGCACTGCAAAATCATTGAAGGTGGCTTTGGGTGTCTTTGTTCTAGACCAATTCAACTTAGCTAGCTCCCATTCCTAGCCAAGCTTGCTGGAGGAAGTTGGTGCTGGGGGGGTTTATTTAAAAAAAAAAAAAAAAAAAAAGGAAGGTTGATATGCAGCTCAGACCTGATGATGTCAGGAGAGCAAACTCCTTTGAGTGGACTGTTGGCGTCTTTTACTGTGACCAATCCAGCTCTGCTCGCTCACATTTCTAGCCAAGGATGTTATAGGCACATTTTTGATGGGGTCATCTTTTAAAAATAAAATTACATGCTGGGGGATGGTTGGTTATAAATGTGAAGTAGCAGAGTTGAATATATAAAGGTTGCACCTTTAAGGGGGATTTCTGCTTTTTTATGGTCACAAATTTGGCTCTGCTAGATTACATTCTGAGCTGAGTGTTCTTGTTATAGCCACATTGTTGATGTGCAAGCTGGATGTCCTGCTATAACCTTGAGGTAGCAAAGCTAATGTTATATTGAGAGGAAACTCCATTGTGGTGGTTGTCTTCATAGATGTCTATTTTATATGGACCTTGGGACTGGAATGTTTTTGCAAAAAACAAAATAAGGTCCTAATTTGTTATCATGAGAGGAAGCTTCCTAGTGGTGGTTGTCAGCGTCTCTTCTTGTAACACATCCAGCTCTGCTAAATAATAAAAGGACATTGGTGCTGAAAAGTTTTTGCACAAAATTGACAGCATCCACCTATCAGAGTTATTTTATCTCAGAGAGGAAGCTCCTTTGTGGTGGTTGCCAGCATCTCTTTTTATGACCAATCCAGCTTTGCTATCCTTTCTTTATATCCGTGCATGTAAGTAGGACATTGATGGTCAAAGGTTTGTGCAAAAACATGACAGTCTCCAAGCAGGATTCCCAACTTCAATTGTGAGGTAACAAAGCTGAATTTGTCATCAGAGGAGGATACAAATGTCCAAATTTATTATTGTCACCAATCCAGCTATCTCATTATCCTTGCCAAGCTTGTGAAAGGAAAATTGCTAACCCTACACTGCATGCTATAGAATCTTGGATGCATATGATTCAAAGTGCAATCTGCTTAGCCTCTTAGGGCATGTCCCCACGGCACGGGTTTTCGGCCGTTTTTTCAGACGGTTTGCGGTTTTTCAGACCGTCTGAAAATCCGGCCACAAACGAGCGCAATGGTGCTCTATGGAAAACCCGTGCAGCAGTCCCCACTGCACGGGTTTTCTGCCCGGAGGTTTTTCCACCCCCACGCCGCCCGAAAAACATTGTGCTCGCACATTCTTCCGTCCGGTTTTCGGACGGAATATGTGCATGTCCATGTGAAGGGGGAGGGCTCTTCTTTGCTCATCGCGGAGAAATGCCACTCCCCCACGGCCATGTGCACAACACACAAACCGGACAAATACTGATCGGCTAAACCGGCCGGTATTTGTCCTCTGCCGTGGGGACAAGCCCTTAGCAACCCGTGATGTAGATTTATGTCATAGAGCCATTAAAGTTCTGTGTAATGGGATTACTCCGTAATCCTGCCACATAAGAGGCGGGTGCCAGCTGCTAATTACAACTGACACCCGCTGGTAACAGCAGGGAACGGAGCCATGGCGACTGTGGCCATGGTGTATAAATGAAAGAGAAACGGTGTCCCATTAATCGATTGGCAACCCACGATCTCGCCACAGGGGTGCCTATCGATTAACATGGCAGCTGGAAGCAGAAGGGTGTAATGACAATTGCGTCCCATAGTAAAGGACCCTAGTGGGACCGAAATCCAACTGAACTTGAAGAAAGTTCCAAAACAATGCAAAAATTGTGCTTTTTTTGGTCATTTCACGTCCTGTACAAATTGAAATAAAAGTAATCAAAAAAGTCGCATCTATTCCAAAATACCAATAAAAAGTACACTTCAACCCACAAAAAAGTTCACTGTTACTCTGGTCCATAGGTGGAAGTACAAAAAAGTTATTGGTAGCAGAAAATTACTCTGCAACGCAAAATTAAAAACTACAAAATGTTTGGATTTTTTTACGGTACTAAGACATAACAAAACCCCTACATATCTGGTATCAACCTGCAGAATACAGATAACACATTATCTATACTGAAGAGTTAACACACAAATACTTTTTTCACATTTCACCCGACTTAAAAAAAATTTAAGTTTCCCAGTATATTCTATGGTACGTTCAGTGACACCGTTAGAAAGTTCATCTTGTCCTGCAAAATAAAAGCCCTCATTGTCTATCTAGATGAAAAAAAAAAAAAAAATGTATGGCTCTTGGAATGCGGGGAGGAAAAACAAATGTGATGGGAAAAAAATAAAAGCTTGGTTCTTAAAGGGGTTGTCTCACTAAATTGATTCATCTTAACTCAGTCCTGTGTCCTTGGTTTCATTTTTTGTGTTCAGGGACGTGATTACTGGCTACTACTGGCCTGCAGTGTTGAGCTGTTGAGGACACCAGGTCTGTAGCTATAGCGACCAGTGCTGGCAGCCCATCATGAGAGATTTAACAGGTCTGTAGCTATAGCAACCAGTGCTGGCAGCCTATCATGAGAGATTAACAGGTCTGTAGCTATAGTGACCTGAGGAGCTGATGCAGCCCATACAAGTGGGGATATCTAGGAATAGGTAAGTCACTGTTAATGGACACATATTGCAAAGTGACTTGTTTTTGCAAGATCTTTAACATAAAAAGCAATCCTTGTAGTGAGACAACCCATTTAAGGAATGTAGCACACAATAAAAAAAAAAAAATATTGTGAACATTATCATTTAGATATTAAAAATGATTTCCCCCCAACTCCAATTACCTTTCCAGGATATCCACAATTATTTTGTAAGAAAATAAAAATTCATACATTATAGGGTTATGTTGTAAAACAAATCACAGTCCAAGCTGGATGGTAAGGCTAAAAATGAAGGGCAGCAAAGCTGATTTTGTCATGAGAGAAATCTCCAACAAGGTGGGTGCCTGTGTATGTTATCATGACCAGTTCAGCTCTGCTACCCCATCTCCTGCAACAACCACTACTGTCTGTAAGTGACAGCAGGATCGAGCTCTCTAAGCTCAGGGGAAGCATGGCATGTCAGTATTCAGTATGGCACAGTCAGTATGGCACAGTTAGTATTCAGAATGGCACAGACAGTATGGCATAGTCAGTATTCAGTATGGCATAGTCAGTATTCAGTATGGCACAGTCAGTATTCAGTATGGCACAGTCAGTATGGCATAGTCAGTATTCAGTATGGCATAGTCAGTGTTCAGTATGGCATAGTCAGTGTTCAGTATGGCACAGTCAGTGTTCAGTATGGCACAGTCAGTATGGCACAGTCAGTATTCAGTATCAGGCACGTCTGTATGGCATTAGTCAGTATTCAGTTTGGCACAGTCAGTGTTCAGTATGGCATTAGTCAGTGTTCCAGTTAGGTACAGTCAGTTTTCAGTATGGCACAGTCAGTTTTTAGTATGGCACAGACAGTATTCAGTATGGCACAGTCAGTTTTCAGTATGGCACAGTCAGTGTTCAGTATCGCACAGTCAGTGTTCAGTATTGCAGAGTGAGTTTTCAGTATGGCATAGTCAGTATTCAGTATGGCACAGTCAGTTATCAGTATGGCATAGTCAGTGTTCAGTATGGCACAGTCAGTTATCAGTATGGCACAGTCAGTGTTCAGTATGGCACAGTCAGTGTTCAGTATGGTACAGTCAGTTATCAGTATGGCACAGTCAGTATTCAGTATGGCACAGTCAGTGTTCAGTATGGCACAGTCAGTATTCAGTATGGCACAGTCAGTTATCAGTATGGCATAGTCAGTATTCAGTATGGCACAGTCAGTTATCAGTATGGCATAGTCAGTGTTCAGTATGGCACAGTCAGTATTCAGTATGGCATAGTCAGTGTTCAGTATGGCACAGTCAGTATTCAGTATGGCACAGTCAGTATGGCACAGTCAGTATTCAGTATGGCACAGTCAGTATTCAGTATGGCACAGTCAGTATGGCATAGTCAGTATTCAGTATGGCATAGTCAGTGTTCAGTATGGCACAGTCAGTATGGCACAGTCAGTGTTCAGTATGGCATGTCAGTTATCAGTATGGCACAGTCAGTATTCAGTATGGCACAGTCAGTGTTCAGTATGGCACAGTCAGTGTTCAGTGTGGCACAGTCAGTGTTCAGTATGGCACAGTCAGTATTCAGTATGGCACAGTCAGTATTCAGTATGGCACAGACAGTATTCAGTATGGCACAGTCAGATATCAGTATGGCATGGTCAGTATTCAGTATGGCACAGTCAGTATTCAGTATGGCACAGTCAGTATTCAGTATGGCATAGTCAGTATTCAGTATGGCACAGTCAGTGTTCAGTATGGCACAGTCAGTGTTCAGTATGGCACAGTCAGTATTCAGTATGGCATAGTCAGTATTCAGTATGGCATAGTCAGTATTCAGTATGGCACAGTCAGTATTCAGTATGGTACAGTCAGTTATCAGTATGGCACAGTCAGTAATCAGTATGGCTTAGTTCAGTATTCAGTTACGGCCTACAGTCAGTATTCAGTAGGGATAGTCAGCATTCAGTATGGCACAGTCAGTGTTCAGTATGGCACAGTCAGTGTTCAGTATGGCACAGTCAGTATTCAGTATGGCATAGTCAGTGTTCAGTATGGCATAGTCAGTATTCAGTATGGCACAGTCAGTGTTCAGTATGGCACAGTCAGTATTCAGTATGGCACAGTCAGTATTCAGTATGGCACAGTCAGTATTCAGTATGGCATAGTCAGTGTTCAGTATGGCATAGTCAGTGTTCAGTATGGCACATTCAGTATGGCACAGTCAGTGTTCAGTATGGCACAGTCAGTTATCAGTATGGCACAGTCAGTATTCAGTATGGCACAGTCAGTGTTCAGTATGGCACAGTCAGTATTCAGTATGGCACAGTCAGTATTCAGTATGGCACAGTCAGTTATCAGTATGGCATAGTCAGTGTTCAGTATGGCACAGTCAGTATTCAGTATGGCACAGTCAGTATTCAGTATGGCATAGTCAGTGTTCAGTATGGCACAGTCAGTTATCAGTATGGCATGGTCAGTATTCAGTATGGCACAGTCAGTATTCAGTATGGCATAGTCAGTGTTCAGTATGGCATAGTCAGTATTCAGTATGGCACAGTCAGTATTCAGTGTGGCACAGTCAGTATTCAGTATGGCACAGTCAGTATTCAGTATGGCACAGTCAGTATTCAGTGTGGCACAGTCAGTATTCAGTATGGCATAGTCAGTATTCAGTATGGCACAGTCAGTGTTCAGTATGGCACAGTCAGTATTCAGTATGGCATAGTCAGTGTTCAGTATGGCATAGTCAGTATTCAGTATGGCACAGTCAGTATTCAGTATGGCACAGTCAGTATTCAGTATGGCACAGTCAGTATTCAGTATGGCACAGTCAGTATTCAGTATGGCACAGTCAGTATTCAGTATGGCATAGTCAGTATTCAGTATGGCACAGTCAGTGTTCAGTATGGCACAGTCAGTATTCAGTTTGGCATAGTCAGTATTCAGTATGGCATAGTCAGTATTCAGTATGGCACAGTCAGTATTCAGTATGGCACAGTCAGTATTCAGTATGGCATAGTCAGTGTTCAGTATGGCACAGTCAGTATTCAGTATGGCACAGTCAGTATTCAGTATGGCACAGTCAGTATTCAGTATGGCACAGTCAGTATTCAGTATGGCACAGTCAGTGTTCAGTATGGCACAGTCAGTGATCAGTATGGCACAGTCAGTTTACAGTTGGGCTATAGTCACGTTTTCAGTATGCATAGTTCAGTTTTCCAGTATGGATAGTCAGTGTTCAGTATGGCACAGTCAAGTGTTCAGTATGGCCACAGTCAGTTGTGTCAGGTATGGCACAGGCGTTATCGTATGGCTAATGGTCAGTATTCAGTATGGCATAGTCAGTATTCAGTATGGCATAGTCAGTGTTCAGTATGGCATAGTCAGTATTCAGTATGGCACAGTCAGTATTCAGTATGGCACAGTCAGTATTCAGTATGGCACAGTCAGTATTCAGTATGGCACTGTACAGTATCTCCAGTGTGGCACAGTCAGTATTCAGTATGGCACAGTCAGTGCTCAGTATGGCACAGTCAGTGTTCATTATGGCTCAGTCAGTTTTCAGTTTGGGTGAGTGTTTGTTAAGTTTGGCATAGTCAGTATTCAGTATGGCACAGTCAGTATTCAGTATGGCACAGTCAGTATTCAGTATGGCACAGTCAGTATTCAGTATGGCATAGTCAGTATTCAGTATGGCACAGTCAGTGTTCAGTATGGCACAGTCAGTATTCAGTTTGGCATAGTCAGTATTCAGTATGGCATAGTCAGTATTCAGTATGGCACAGTCAGTATTCAGTATGGCACAGTCAGTTATCAGTATGGCATAGTCAGTGTTCAGTATGGCACAGTCAGTATTCAGTATGGCACAGTCAGTATTCAGTATGGCACAGTCAGTATTCAGTATGGCACAGTCAGTATTCAGTATGGCACAGTCAGTGTTCAGTATGGCACAGTCAGTGTTCAGTATGGCACAGTCAGTTATCAGTATGGCATAGTCAGTGTTCAGTATGGCATAGTCAGTTATCAGTATGGCATAGTCAGTGTTCAGTATGGCATAGTCAGTGTGTTTCAGTATGCAAGTCAGTGTTCCTTCAGTATGGCACAGTCATATTAAGTATGGCACAGTCAGTGTTCAGTATGGCACAGTCAGTGTTCAGTATGGCACAGTCAGTTATCAGTATGGCATAGTCAGTGTTCAGTATGGCACAGTCAGTATTCAGTATGGCACAGTCAGTGTTCAGTATGGCACAGTCAGTATTCAGTATGTTATAGTCAGTATTCAGTATGGCACAGTCAGTGTTCAGTATGGCACAGTCGAGTATTCAGGTATGGCACAGTAGTATTCAGTATATGGCACAGTCAGTTTATCAGTAGGCTTAAGTCAAGTGTTCAGTATGGAACAGTCAGTATTCAGTATGGCACAGTCAGTATTCAGTATGGCATAGTCAGTGTTCAGTATGGCACGGTCAGTTATCAGTATGGCATGGTCAGTATTCAGTATGGCACAGTCAGGTATTCAGGTATGGCCATAGTCAGTGTTCAGTATGGCCACAGTCAAGCTATTCAGTATGGAATAGTCAGTGCTTCAGTATTGGCACAGTCAGTATTCAGTATGGCACAGTCAGTATTCAGTGTGGCACAGTCAGTATTCAGTATGGCACAGTCAGTATTCAGTATGGCACAGTCAGTATTCAGTATGGCACAGTCAGTATTCAGTATGGCATAGTCAGTATTCAGTATGGCACAGTCAGTGTTCAGTATGGCACAGTCAGTATTCAGTTTGCATAGTCAGTAATCAGTATGCATATCATATTCAGTATGGCACAGTCCGTATTCAGTATCCGGCACAGTCTCAGTTTTCCAGTATGGCATAGTCAGTGTTCAGTATGGCACAGTCAGTATTCAGTATCACAGTCAGTGTTCAGTTTGGAACAGTCAGTATTCAGTATGGCACAGTCAGTGTTCAGTATGGCACAGTCAGTTATCAGTATGGCACAGTCAGTTATCAGTATGGCATAGTCAGTGTTCAGTATGGCATAGTCAGTTATCAGTATGGCATAGTCAGTGTTCAGTATGGCACAGTCAGTGTTCAGTATGGCACAGTCAGTGTTCAGTATGGCACAGTCAGTATTCAGTATGGCACAGTCAGTGTTCAGTATGGCACAGTCAGTGTTCAGTATGGCACAGTCAGTTATCAGTATGGCATAAGTCCAGTGCATCAGTATGGCCAGGTCACGTGTTTCAAGTATGGCACAGTCAGTTATCAGTATGGCACAGTCAGTATTCAGTATGTCATGTCAGTTTTCAGTATGGCAAAGTCAGTTTTCAGTATGGCTCTGTCAGTATTCAGTATTCAGTATTCAGTGTGGCACAGTCAGTTATCAGTATGGCATAGTCAGTGTTCAGTATGGCACAGTCAGTGTTCAGTATGGCACAGTCAGTATTCAGTATGGCACAGTCAGTATGGCACAGTCAGTATTCAGTATGGCACAGTCAGTATGGCACAGTCAGTATTCAGTATGGCACAGTCAGTATGGCACAGTCAGTATTCAGTATGGCACAGTCAGTATGGCACAGTCATTATTCAGTATGGCACAGTCAGTATGGCACGTTACAGTATCAGTTTGCACGTCAGTGTTCAGTATGGCACAGTCAGTGTTCAGTATGGCACAGCCAGTATTCAGCATGGCATAGTCAGTGTTCAGTATGGCATAGTCAGTGTTCAGTATGGCACAGTCAGTATTCAGTATGGCACAGTCAGTATTCAGTATGGCATAGTCAGTGTTCAGTATGGCACAGCCAGTATTCAGCATGGCATAGTCAGTGTTCAGTATGGCATAGTCAGTGTTCAGTATGGCACAGTCAGTATTCAGTATGGCATAGTCAGTATTCAGTATGGCACAGTCAGTGTTCAGTATGGCATAGTCAGTATTCAGTATGGCACAGTCAGTATTCAGTATGGCATAGTCAGTATTCAGTATGGCACAGTCAGTTATCAGTATGGCACAGTCAGTTATCAGTATGGCACAGTCAGTATTCAGTATGGCATAGTCAGTATTCAGTATGGCACATTCAGTGTTCAGTATGGCACAGTCAGTATTCAGAATGGCACAGTCAGTATTCAGTTTGGCATAGTCAGTATTCAGTATGGCACAGTCAGTGTTCAGTATGGCATAGTCAGTATTCAGTATGGCACAGTCAGTATTCAGTATGGCACAGTCAGTATTCAGTATGGCACAGTCAGTATGGCATAGTCAGTGTTCAGTATGGCACAGTCAGTGTTCAGTATGGCACAGTCAGTTATCAGTATGGCACAGTCAGTATTCAGTATGGCACAGTCAGTGTTCAGTATGGCATAGTCAGTGTTCAGTATGGCACAGTCAGTATTCAGTATGGCATGTCAGTATTCAGTATGGCACAGTCAGTATTCAGTATGGCACAGTCAGTATTCAGTATGGCACAGTCAGTGTTCAGTATGGCATTGTCAGTGTTCAGTATGGTACAGTCAGTTATCAGTATGGCACAGTCAGTATTCAGTATGGCATAGTCAGTATGGCACAGTCAGTATTCAGTATGGCATAGTCAGTATGGTACAGTCAGTTATCAGTATGGCACAGTCAGTATTCAGTATGGCACAGTCAGTATTCAGTATGGCATAGTCAGTATTCAGTATGGCACAGTCAGTGTTCAGTATGGCACAGTCAGTATTCAGTATGGCATAGTCAGTATTCAGTATGGCACAGTCAGTGTTCAGTATGGCACAGTCAGTGTTCAGTATGGCACAGTCAGTGTTCAGTATGGCACAGTCAGTGTTCACTATGGCATAGTCAGTGTTCAGTATGGCACAGTCAGTATGGCACAGTCAGTATTCAGTATGGCACAGTCAGTTATCAGTATGGCACAGTCAGTGTTCAGTATGGCACAGTCAGTATTCAGTATGGCATAGTCAGTATTCAGTATGGCACAGTCAGTATTCAGTATGGCACAGTCAGTGTTCAGTATGGCATAGTCAGTATTCAGTATGGCACAGTCAGTATTCAGTATGGCATAGTCAGTGTTCAGTATGGCACAGTCAGTTTTCAGTTGCACAGTCAGTATGGCCAACAGTCAGGTTCATTAGGACAGTCAGTATTCAGTATGGCACAGTCAGTGTTCAGTATGGCATGTCAGTGTTCAGTATGGCATAGTCAGTGTTCAGTATGGCATAATCAGTGTTCAGTATGGCATAGTCAGTGTTCAGTATGGCACAGTCAGTGTTCAGTATGGCACAGTCAGTGTTCACTATGGCATATTCAGTGTTCACTATGGCATATTCAGTGTTCAGTATGGCATAGTCAGTGTTCAGTATAGCACAGTCAGTGTTCAGTATGGCATAGTCAGTGTTCACTATGGCATATTCAGTGTTCAGTATGGCATAGTCAGTATTCAGTATGGCACAGTCAGTATAGCACAGTCAGTGTTCAGTATGGCACAGTCAGTATTCAGTATGGCACAGTCAGTATTCAGTATGCACCAGTCTGTTATCAGTATGGATAGTTCAGTATATTCAGTATGCACAGTCAGTATCAGTATGTGCACAGTCAGTATTTCAGTATGGATAGTAAGGTATTCTGTATGGCACAGTCAGTGTTAAGTATGGCACAGTAAGTATTCAGTATGGGCATAGTCAAGTATTCAGTATGGCACAGTCTGTTTTCAGTATGGCTTAGTCAGTATTCAGTATGGCACTGTCAGTATTCAGTATGGCATAGTCAGTATGGCACTGTCAGTATTCAGTATGGCACAGTCAGTATTCAGTGTGGCACAGTCAGTGGTCAGTATGGCACAGTCAGTGTTCAGTATGGCATAGTCAGTATGGCACAGTCAGTATTCAGTATGGCACAGTCAGTGTTCAGTATGGCACAGTCAGTATTCAGTATGGCACAGTCAGTATTCAGTATGGCATAGTCAGTATTCAGTGTGGAACAGTCAGTATTCAGTATGGCACAGTCAGTATGGCACAGTCAGTATTCAGTATGGCACAGTCAGTGTTCAGTATGGCACAGTCAGTATTTAGTATGGCATAGTCATTGTTCAGTGTGGCACAGTCAGTATTCAGTATGGCACAGTCAGTGTTCAGTATGGCACAGTCAGTGTTCAGTATGGCATAGTCAGTGTTCAGTATGGCACAGTCAGTATTCAGTATGGCACAGTCAGTATTCAGTGTGGCACAGTCAGTGTTCAGTATGGCACAGTCAGTGTTCAGTATGGAACAGTCAGTGTCTGTATGGAACAGTCAGTTATCAGTATGGCACAGTCAGTTTCAGTATGGCACAGTCAGTATTCAGTATGGCACAGTCAGTATGGCATAGTCAGTATTCAGTTCATCGGCATAGTCCTGGCTATGGCACAGTCAGTATTCAGTATGGCACAGTCAGTATTCAGTATGGCACAGTCAGTATTCAGTATGGCACAGTCAGTGTTCAGTATGGCATAGTCAGTATTCAGTATGGCACAGTCAGTATTCAGTATGGCACAGTCAGTATTCAGTATGGCATAGTCAGTATGGTACAGTCAGTTATCAGTATGGCACAGTCAGTATTCAGTATGGCATAGTCAGTATGGCACAGTCAGTTATCAGTATGGCACAGTCAGTATTCAGTATGGCACAGTCAGTGTTCAGTATGGCATAGTCAGTATTCAGTATGGCACAGTCAGTGTTCAGTATGGCACAGTCAGTATGGCACAGTCAGTATTCAGTATGGCATAGTCAGTATGGCACAGTCAGTATTCAGTATGGCACAGTCAGTGTTCAGTATGGCACAGTCAGTATTCAGTATGGCACAGTCAGTATTCAGTATGGCACAGTCAGTGTTCAGTATGGCACAGTCAGTATTCAGTATGGCATAGTCAGTGTTCAGTATGGCATGTCAGTGTTCAGTATGGCACAGTCAGTATTCAGTATGGCACAGTCAGTGTTCAGTATGGCACAGTCAGTATTCAGTATGGCATAGTCAGTATTCAGTATGGCACAGTCAGTATTCAGTATGGCACAGTCAGTATTCAGTATGGCACAGTCAGTATGGCACAGTCAGTATTCAGTATGGCACAGTCAGTATTCAGTATGGCATAGTCAGTATTCAGTATGGCATAGTCAGTATTCAGTATGGCACAGTCAGTATTCAGTATGGCACAGTCAGTATTCAGTATGGCACAGTCAGTATTCAGTATGGCACAGTCAGTATTCAGTATGGCACAGTCAGTGTTCAGTATGGCACAGTCAGTTATCAGTATGGCACAGTCAGTGTTCAGTATGGCATAGTCAGTGTTCAGTATGGCACAGTCAGTATTCAGTATGGCACAGTCAGTATTCAGTATGGCACAGTCAGTGTTCAGTATGGCACAGTCAGTATGGCACAGTCAGTGTTCAGTATGGCATGTCAGTTATCAGTATGGCACAGTCAGTATTCAGTATGGCACAGTCAGTGTTCAGTATGGCACAGTCAGTGTTCAGTATGGCACAGACAGTATTCAGTATGGCATAGTCAGTATTCAGTGTGGCACAGTCAGTGTTCAGTATGGCACAGTCAGTGTTCAGTATGGTACAGTCAGTTATCAGTATGGCACAGTCAATATTCAAGTTATGGCACATGTCAGTGTTCAGTATGCGCACATAGTTCAGTATTCTGTATGGCACAGTCAGTATCAGTATGGCAACAGTCAATTATCAGTATGGCATAGTCAGTGTTCAGTATGCCACAGTCAGGTATCAGTATGGCACAGTCAGTATTCAGTGTGGAACCAGTCAGTGTTTCAGTGTGCACAGTCATGTATATTCAGGTATGGCTGTCAGTTATCAAGTTTGGCACAGTCAGTGTTCAGTCAACTGGCACCAGTCAGTGTTCGTTTATGGCACAGTCAGTTCTTCAGTATGGCACCAGTCAGTTATTCTGTATGGCTTAGTCAGTGTTCAGTATGGAACAGTCAGTATTCAGTATGGCACAGTCAGTATTCAGTATGGCACAGTCAGTTATCAGTATGGCATAGTCAGTGTTCAGTATGGTACAGTCAGTTATCAGTATGGCATAGTCAGTATTCAGTATGGCACAGTCAGTATTCAGTATGGCACAGTCAGTATTCAGTATGGCACAGTCAGTATTCAGTATGGCACAGTCAGTTATCAGTATGGCATAGTCAGTGTTCAGTATGGCACAGTCAGTTATCAGTATGGCACAGTCAGTTTTCAGTATGGCACAGTCAGTTATCAGTATGGCATGGTCAGTATTCAGTATGGCACAGTCAGTATTCAGTATGGCACAGTCAGTATTCAGTGTGGCACAGTCAGTTATCAGTATGGCATAGTCAGTGTTCAGTATGGCACAGTCAGTGTTCAGTATGGCACAGTCAGTGTTCAGTATGGCACAGTCAGTATTCAGTATGGCACAGTCAGTATGGCACAGTCAGTATTCAGTATGGCACAGTCAGTATGGCACAGTCAGTATTCAGTATGGCACAGTCAGTATGGCACAGTAAGTATTCAGTATGGCACAGTCAGTGTTCAGTATGGCATAGTCAGTGTTCAGTATGGCACAGTCAGTATTCAGTATGGCACAGTCAGTATTCAGTATGGCATGTCAGTATTCAGTATGGCACAGTCAGTATTCAGTATGGCACAGTCAGTGTTCAGTATGGCACAGTCAGTATTCAGTATGGCACAGTCAGTATTCAGTATGGCACAGTCAGTGTTTCTGTATGGATTAGTCAGTATTCCCCCCCAGGTGGTTTTTATGGCACAGTCAGTATTCAGTATGGCATTGTCAGTATTCAGTATGGCATAGTCAGTATTCAGTATGGCACAGTCAGTATTCAGTATGGCACAGTCAGTATTCAGTATGGTACAGTCAGTTATCAGTATGGCACAGTCAGTGTTCAGTATGGCATAGTCAGTATTCAGTATGGCACAGTCAGTATTCAGTATGGCACAGTCAGTATTCAGTATGGCATAGTCAGTGTTCAGTATGGCACAGTCAGTTATCGGTATGGCACAGTCAGTATTCAGTATGGCATAGTCATTGTTCAGTATGGCACAGTCAGTTATCAGTATGGCACAGTCAGTGTTCAGTATGGCACAGTCAGTATTCAGTATGGCACAGTCAGTGTTCAGTATGGCACAGTCAGTGTTCAGTATGGCACAGTCAGTATTCAGTATGGCATAGTCAGTATTCAGTATGGCACAGTCAGTATTCAGTATGGCACAGTCAGTATTCAGTATGGCACAGTCAGTGTTCAGTATGGCATAGTCAGTATTCAGTATGGCACAGTCAGTATTCAGTATGGCATAGTCAGTTATCAGTATGGCACAGTCAGTATTCAGTATGGCACAGTCAGTATTCAGTATGGCACAGTCAGTGTTCAGTATGGCACAGTCAGTGTTCAGTATGGTACAGTCAGTTATCAGTATGGCACAGTCAGTATTCAGTATGGCATAGTCAGTATTCAGTATGGCACAGTCAGTATTCAGTATGGCACAGTCTTGTATTCAGTATGGACATCGTCTTATCGGGTATGGACATGTCAGTATTCAGTATGGAATAGTCAAGTGTTCAGTATGGCCACAGTCAGTGTTTCCAGTATGGCACAGTCAGTTATCAGTATGGCACAAAGTCAGCTATTCAGGTATGCACAGTCAGTATTCAGTATGGCACAGTCAGTATTCAGTATGGCATAGTCAGTGTTCAGTATGGCACAGTCAGTTATCAGTATGGCATAGTCAGTATTCAGTATGGCACAGTTAGTATTCAGTATGGCACAGTCAGTATTCAGTATGGATATGTCGTATGTCAGTCAGTTTTCAGTATGGCATAGTCAGTATTCAGTATGGCACAGTCAGTATTCAGTATGGCACAGTCAGTATTCAGTATGGCACAGTCAGTGTTCAGTATGGCACAGTCAGTATTCAGTATGGCACAGTCAGTTTTCAGAATGGCACAGTCAGTATTCAGTTTGGCATAGTCAGTATTCAGTATGCAAAGTCAGTTATTCAGTAGGCACAGTCACTATTCAGTATGGTACAGTTCCAGTTTATCAGTAGGGCACCAGTCAGTGTTAGTATGGCATAGTCAGTATTCAGTATGGCATATTCAGTATGGCATAGTCAGTGTTCAGTATGGCACAGTCAGTATTCAGTATGGCACAGTCAGTATTCAGTATGGCACAGTCAGTATTCAGTATGGCACAGTCAGTATTCAGTATGGCACAGTCAGTATTCAGTATGGCACAGTCAGTTATCAGTATGGCACAGTCAGTATTCAGTATGGCACAGTCAGTTATCAGTATGGCACAGTCAGTATTCAGTATGGCACAGTCAGTGTTCAGTATGGCACAGTCAGTATTCAGTATGGCACAGTCAGTGTTCAGTATGGCATTGTCAGTATTCAGTATGGCACAGTCAGTTATCAGTATGGCACAGTCAGTGTTCAGTATGGCACAGTCAGTATGGCACAGTCAGTATTCAGTATGGCACAGTCAGTGTTCAGTATGGCATAGTCAGTGTTCAGTATGGCACAGTCAGTATTCAGTATGGCATGTCAGTATTCAGTATGGCACAGTCAGTGTTCAGTATGGCACAGTCAGTGTTCAGTATGGCATTGTGCAGTGTTCAGTATTCGGCACAGTCATATTCACTATGTATGCACAGTTCAGTGTTCAGTATGGCATAGTCAGTATTCAGTATGGCACATTCAGTGTTCAGTATGGCACAGTCAGTATTCAGAATGGCACAGTCAGTATTCAGAATGGCACAGTCAGTATTCAGTTTGGCATAGTCAGTATTCAGTATGGCACAGTCAGTCTTTAGTATGGCACAGTCAGTATTCAGTATGGCATAGTCAGTGTTCAGTATGGCATAAGTCAGTGTTTCACCTATGGCACTTGTCATGTGTTGTATGGACAAAGTCAGTATGGCACAGTCAGTATTCAGTATGGCACAGTCAGTATTCAGTATGGCACAGTCAGTATGGCACAGTCAGTGTTCAGTATGGCATAGTCAGTATTCAGTATGGCACAGTCAGTGTTCAGTATGGCACAGTCAGTATTCAGTATGGCATAGTCAGTATTCAGTATGGCATAGTCAGTGTTCAGTATGGCATAGTCAGTGTTCAGTATGGCACAGTCAGTATGGCACAGTCAGTGTTCAGTATGGCACAGTCAGTATGGCATAGTCAGTATTCAGTATGGCACAGTCAGTATGGCACAGTCAGTGTTCAGTATGGCACAGTCAGTATTCAGTATGGCACAGTCAGTGTTCAGTATGGCACAGTCAGTATTCAGTATGGCACAGTCAGTATTCAGTATGGCACAGTCAGTTATCAGTATGGCATAGTCAGTATTCAGTATGGCACAGTCAGTATTCAGTATGCCACAGTCAGTAATCAGTGTGGCACAGTCAGTGTTCAGTATGGCACAGTCCAGTTTTATCATGTATGGCATAGTCATGTATTCAGTATGGCACTGTCAGTATTCAGTATGGCATGTCAGTGTTCTTGTATGGCATAGTCAGTATTGGCACAGTTCAGTATGGCTCAGTAAGTATTGGCATTGTCAGTATACAGTATGGCACAGTCCAATATTTCAGTATGGCACAGTCAGTGTTCAGTATGGCACAGTCAGTATGGCACAGTCAGTATGGAACAGTCAGTATGCTAGACAGTATTCAGTATGGCACAGTCAGTATTCAGTATGGCACAGTCAGTATTCAGTATGGCATAGTCAGTGTTCAGTATGGCATAGTCAGTGTTCAGTATGGCACAGTCAGTATTCAGTATGGCACAGTCAGTATTCAGTATGGCACAGTCAGTATTCAGTATGGCACAGTCAGTTATCAGTATGGCATAGTCAGTATTCAGTATGGCACAGTCAGTATTCAGTATGGCACAGTCAGTATTCAGTATGGCATAGTCAGTATTCAGTATGGCATAGTCAGTATTCAGTATGGCACAGTCAGTGTTCAGTATGGCACAGTCAGTGTTCAGTATGGCACAGTCAGTATTCAGTATGGCATAGTCAGTATTCAGTATGGCACAGTCAGTATTCAGTATGGCACAGTCAGTATGGCACAGTCAGTATTCAGTATGGCATAGTCAGTATGGCACAGTCAGTATTCAGTATGGCACAGTCAGTGTTCAGTGTGGCACAGTCAGTATTCAGTGTGGCACAGTCAGTGGTCAGTATGGCACAGGGGGGTGGGGGGGGGGTCAGTGTTTCAGTATGGCAAGTCAGTATTCAGTTTGGCACAGTCGAGTATTCAGTATGGGCACTGAGTCAGTATTCAGTGAGGAACAGTCAGTATTAAGTATTGCACAGTCAGTATGGACACAGTCAGTATTGTCTGTATTGGCATGTCAGTATTCAGTATGGCACAGTCACTGTTCAGTATGGCACAGTCAGTATTCAGTATGGCATAGTCAGTATTCAGTGTGGAACAGTCAGTATTCAGTATGGCACAGTCAGTATGGCACAGTCAGTATTCAGTATGGCACAGTCAGTATTCAGTATGGCACAGTCAGTGTTCAGTATGGCACAGTCAGTATTCAGTATGGCACAGTCAGTGTTCAGTATGGCATAGTCAGTGTTCAGCGTGGCACAGTCAGTATTCCAGTATGGGAACCAGTCTGGTATTCAGTATGCACAAGTCACGGTCATGTATGGCACAGTCAGTATTCAGTATGGCACAGTCAGTATTCAGTATGGCATAGTCATTGTTCAGTGTGGCACAGTCAGTATTCAGTATGGCACAGTCAGTGTTCAGCATGGCATAGTCAGTGTTCAGTGTGGCACAGTCAGTATTCAGTATGGCACAGTCAGTATTCAGTATGGCACAGTCAGTGTTCAGTATGGCACAGTCAGTATTCAGTATGGCACAGTCAGTATTCAGTATGGCACAGTCAGTATTCAGTATGGCACAGTCAGTGTTCAGTATGGCACAGTCAGTTATCAGTATGGCACAGTCAGTTATCAGTATGGCACAGTCAGTATTCAGTATGGCACAGTCAGTATTCAGTATGGCACAGTCAGTATTCAGTTTTTTTTTTTAAATTTGGGCCCCCATAGTCAGTATTCAGTATGGCACAGTCGTATTTCAGTATGGCATAGTCAGATTTCAGTATGGCATAGTTCAGTATGGTACAGGTCAGTTTTCAAGTATCGGCAACTTTCAGTATTCAGTTGGCATAGTCAGTATGGTACAGTTCAGTTATCCAGTATGGCACCTCGTCAGTATTCAGTATGGCACAGTCAGTGTTCAGTATGGCATAGTCAGTATTCAGTATGGCACAGTCAGTGTTCAGTATGGCACAGTCAGTATGGCACAGTCAGTATTCAGTATGGCATAGTCAGTATGGCACAGTCAGTATTCAGTATGGCACAGTCAGTGTTCAGTATGGCACAGTCAGTATTCAGTATGGCACAGTCAGTATTCAGTATGGCACAGTCAGTGTTCAGTATGGCATAGTCAGTGTTCAGTATGGCATGTCAGTGTTCAGTATGGCACAGTCAGTGTTCAGTATGGCACAGTCAGTATTCAGTATGGCACAGTCAGTGTTCAGTATGGCACAGTCAGTATTCAGTATGGCATAGTCAGTATTCAGTATGGCACAGTCAGTATTCAGTATGGCACAGTCAGTATTCAGTATGGAACAGTCAGTATTAAGTATGGCAAAGTCAGTATTCAGTATGGCACAGTCAGTATTCAGTATGTTCATGATAGTCAGTATTCAGTATGGCACAGTCAGTATTCAGTATGGCACAGTCAGTTATCGGTATGGCACAGTCAGTATTCAGTATGGCACAGTCAGTATTCAGTATGGCATAGTCAGTATTCAGTATGGCATAGTCAGTATTCAGTATGGCATAGTCAGTATTCAGTATGGCATAGTCAGTATTCAGTATGGCACAGTCAGTTATCAGTATGGCACAGTCAGTATTCAGTATGGCATAGTCAGTATTCAGTATGGCATAGTCAGTGTTCAGTATGGCACAGTCAGTATTCAGTATGGCACAGTCAGTGTTCAGTATGGCATAGTCAGTATTCAGTATGGTACAGTCAGTTATCAGTATGGCACAGTCAGTGTTCAGTATGGCACAGTCAGTTATCAGTATGGCACAGTCAGTTATCAGTATGGCACAGTCAGTATTCAGTATGGCACAGTCAGTGTTCAGTTTGGCATAGTCAGTATTCAGTATGGCATAGTCAGTGTTCAGTATGGCACAGTCAGTGTTCAGTATGGCACAGTCAGTATGGCACAGTCAGTATGGCACAGTCAGTATTCAGTATGGCACAGTCAGTATTCAGTATGGCACAGTCAGTATGGCACAGTCAGTATTCAGTATGGCACAGTCAGTATTCAGTATGGCACAGTCAGTATTCAGTATGGCACAGTCAGTGTTCAGTATGGCACAGTCAGTATGGCACAGTCAGTATTCAGTATGGCACAGTCAGTATTCAGTATGGCATGTCAGTATTCAGTATGGCATGTCAGTATTCAGTATGGCATGTCAGTATTCAGTCTGGCACAGTCAGTGTTCAGTATGGAACAGTCAGTATGTCACAGTCAGTGTTCAGTATGGCATAGTCAGTATCAGTACTGGACTGTCAGTGTTCAGTATTGCATGTCAGTATGGCACAGTCAGTGTTCAGTATGGCAGAGTCATTATTCAGTGTGGAACAGTCAGTATTCAGTATGGCACAGTCAGTATGGCACAGTCAGTATTTAGTATGGCACAGTCAGTGTTCAGTATGGCACCTAGTCAGTATTCAGTATTTGGCAAAGTCAGTATTCAGTTATGGCATGAGTCTGTATTCGTGTGAGATCAGTCAGTTTCGTATGGCATCAGTAATTATGGCACAGTCAGTATTTAGTATGGCACAGTCAGTGTTCAGTATGGCACAGTCAGTATTCAGTATGGCACAGTCAGTGTTCAGTATGGCACAGTCAGTGTTCAGTATGGCATAGTCAGTATTCAGTATGGCACAGTCAGTATTCAGTATGGCATAGTCAGTATTCAGTATGGCACAGTCAGTGTTCAGTTTGGCATAGTCAGTATTCAGTATGGCACAGTCAGTGTTCAGTATGGCACAGTCAGTTATCAGTATGGCACAGTCAGTATTCAGTATGGCACAGTCAGTATTCAGTATGGCATAGTCAGTATTCAGTATGGCACAGTCAGTGTTCAGTATGGCTCAGTTAGTTTTCAGTATGGCACAGTCAGTAGTTCAGTTTGGCATAGTCAGTAATTCAGTAGTGGCTTAGTTCAGTGTTCAGTATGGAACGAGGCCAGTGTTCAGTATGGACAGTCAGTATTCAGTATGGCACAGTCAGTATGGCACAGTCAGTATTCAGTATGGCACAGTCAGTTATCAGTATGGCACAGTCAGTATGGCATAGTCAGTGTTCAGTATGGCACAGTCAGTGTTCAGTATGGCACAGTCAGTATGGCACAGTCAGTATTCAGTATGGCATGTCAGTATGGCACAGTCAGTGTTCAGTATGGCATAGTCAGTATTCAGTATGGCACAGTCAGTGTTCAGTATGGCACAGTCAGTATTCAGTATGGCATAGTCAGTATACAGTTTGGACCAGTCATTTATCAGGTATGCATAGTCAGTATCAGTATGGCATAGTCAGTATTCAGTATGGCACAGTCAGTATGGCATAGTCAGTATGGCATAGTCAGTATTCAGTATGGCACAGTCAGTATTCAGTATGGCACAGTCAGTGTTCAGTGTGGCACAGTCAGTGTTCAGTATGGCACAGTCAGTGTCAGATATGGCACAGTCAGTGTCAGTTTGGAAAGTCAGTGTTCCAGTGTGGCCATGTTCAGTATTTTCAGTATGCACTGTCAGTATTTAGTATGGCACAGTCAGTGTTCAGTGTGGCACAGTCAGTATTCAGTATGGCACAGTCAGTTATCAGTATGGCATAGTCAGTATTCAGTATGGCACAGTCAGTGTTCAGTATGGCACAGTCAGTATTCAGTATGGCACAGTCAGTATTCAGTATGGCATAGTCAGTATTCAGTATGGCACAGTCAGTTATCAGTATGGCACAGTCAGTATTCAGTATGGCACAGTCAGTGTTCAGTATGGCATAGTCAGTATTCAGTATGGCACAGTCAGTATTCAGTATGGCATAGTCAGTATTCAGTATGGCATAGTCAGTATTCAGTATGGCACAGTCAGTGTTCAGTATGGCACAGTCAGTATGGCATAGTCAGTATGGCATAGTCAGTATTCAGTATGGCACAGTCAGTATTTAGTATGGCACAGTCAGTGTTCAGTGTGGCACAGTCAGTATTCAGTATGGCACAGTCAGTGTTCAGTATGGCATAGTCAGTGTTCAGTGTGGCACAGTCAGTATTCAGTATGGCACAGTCAGTTATCAGTATGGCACAGTCAGTGTTCAGTATGGCACAGTCAGTGTTCAGTATGGCACAGTCAGTTATCAGTATGGCACAGTCAGTTATCAGTATGGCACAGTCAGTGTTCAGTATGGCACAGTCAGTATTCAGTATGGCACAGTCAGTATTCAGTATGGCATAGTCAGTATTCAGTATGGCACAGTCAGTATTCAGTATGGCACAGTCAGTGTTCAGTATGGCACAGTCAGTATTCAGTATGGCACAGTCAGTATTCAGTATGGCACAGTCAGTTATCAGTATGGCACAGTCAGTATTCAGTATGGCACAGTCAGTATTCAGTGTGGACAGTCCTCGTTATCCAGTATGGCTAGTCAGTTGGTTCAGTATGGCATCAGTAGGCACAGTCAGTGTTCAGTATGGCACAGTCAGTGTTCAGTATGGCACAGTCAGTATTCAGTATGGCACAGTCAGTATTCAGTATGGCACAGTCAGTGTTCAGTGTGGCAGTCAGTCATCAGTGTGGCAGTCAGTTATCAGTATGGCACAGTCAGTATTCAGTATGGCACAGTTAGTGTTCAGTATGGCACAGTCAGTATGGCACAGTCAGTGTTCAGTATGGCACAGTCAGTATGGCATAGTCAGTATGACACAGTCAGTATTCAGTATGGCATGTCAGTATGGCACAGTCAGTATTCAGTATGGCACAGTCAGTGGTCAGTATGGCATGTCAGTATGGCATGTCAGTATGGCACAGTCAGTATGGCACAGTCAGTATGGCACAGTCAGTATGGCTCAGTCAGTATTCAGTTATGCTGTCAGTTGGCACGTCAGATTCAGTATGGCATTGTCGTTATGGCACAGTCAGTATTGAGTATGGCATTTCAGTATGCACAGTCGTATTCAGTTATGCATTGTCTCAGTATGGGCACAGTCAGTATTCAGTATGGGCACAGTCGTATGGCACAGTCAGTATGGCACAGTCAGTATGGCACAGTCAGTATTCAGTATGGCATGTCAGTATGGCACAGTCAGTATTCAGTATGGCATGTCAGTATGGCACAGTCAGTATTCAGTATGGCATGTCAGTATGGCACAGTCAGTATTCAGTATGGCACAGTCAGTATGGCACAGTCAGTATGGCACAGTCAGTATGGCATAGTCAGTATTCAGTATGGCACAGTCAGTATTCAGTATGGCTCAGTCAGGGGCAGCATTGCCCTAGTTTAGTCTGGCACAGTTATTTTGCGGAAACCCTGCTTATCACCCTCCTCTCAGCCTTGCAGGCACAATGTTCTGGATTTAGCAGATGCAAGCATTCCTCCTGTCCACTAGATGCTCCTCAATCCTGGAGGCTGGGATGCTGCTCTCATGTCCCTGTCACTTTAAACAAAGGGATCAAGGACCTTGGCAATCCAGCGAGCTGGTGGCAGGGAAGTGAGGGCTCTTGCTATGGGGGCACCGGGCACCCTGCAGCACTGGCACAGATGATGGCACTGATGATGCTCCACCTGTGATCCTCCCTCCTGGATGCCAGGGATGTGCACAGAGCAGGGAGCCGGCAGGCAGCATCCATGTATATTTTATAGGTGCAAGTTTAGCAGCCTGGCATAGCAGGGCACTGACTCTCTGTATGGCCGCCCTCTCCCGGGTGGTACTAACACTGGCTCCGGCGGAGACAGAAATAAATCAGCTGTGAGTGTAATAGGACGCTGAGGGCAGATCAGGGATTGACACAGCAGGGAATGGACTCCTCCTTGTGCTCTGCCTGCATGTGAAGACTCCAGAACAACACTGAGCTGCCACCCTCCTGGAGAGCACTGGGCATGTGGCTACTGACTGGCACAGGAGCCCCATCGGACCAAGGCCTGGCATAGACTGGAATAAAACAACGTGGAGAATCTCAGGAGAACCAAGCACTCCAGGACCAGGAGGGCACATTACTGGGGTAACTCATCTGATTGCATTTACTTTATGCATTGTGTGCTCCATGTACCCATTACTAGACTGACATATCAGTCACAGGGAGGCAGGCTGCTTAACCCCTTAAGTGCTGGGGTAACTAATCTGATTGCATTTACTTTATGTATTATGTGCTCTGTGTAATATATCCATTACTAGACTGACATATCAGTCACATGAAGCCAGGCTGCTTAACCCCTTCATTGCTGGGTAACTAATCTGATTGCATTTACTTTATGCTATTATGTGCTCTGTGTAATATATCCATTACTAGACTGGCAAGTGTCAGTCACAGGGAGGCAAGCTGCTTAACCTCTTAAGTGCTGGGGTAACTAATCTGATTGTATTTACTTTATGCATTGTGTGCTCTATGTACCCATTACTAGACTGGCATGTGTCAGTCACAGGAAGCCAGACTGCTTAACCCCTTCATTGCTGGAGTATCTAATCTGATTGCATTTACTGTATGCATTGTGTGCTCTGTGTAATGTAACCCATTACTAGACTGGCATGTCTCAGATGAAGCCAGGCTGCTTAACCCATTCATTGCTGGGTAAGGTAACTAATCTGATTGCATTTACTTTATGCAATGCTCTGTATAATATATCCACTACTAGACTGACATATCAGTCACATGAAGCCAGGCTGCTTAACCCCTTCATTGCTGGGTAACTAATCTGATTGTATTTACTTTATGCATTGTGTGCCCTGTGTAATGTAACCCATTACTAGATTGGCATGTGTCAGTCATAGGAAGCCAGGCTGCTTAACCCATTCATTGCTGGGTAACTAATCTGATTGCATTTACTGTATGCATTGTGTGCTTTATGTAATGTAACCCATTACTAGACTGACATGTCTCAGATGAAGCCAGGCTGCTTAACCCATTCATTGCTGGGTAACTAATCTGATTGCATTTACTTTATGCATTGTGTGCCCTGTGTAATGTAACCCATTACTAGATTGGCATGTGTCAGTCACATGAAGCCAGGCTGCTTAACCTCTTCATTGCTAGGGGCTGAACGCTTGGTAATTCCCGCTGTCTGATTTCACAGATGCATAAAGTAATCTCTAGTATCAGATGTGCGTCCATATTTTGGTGGCATGCTTCTGTTTTATTGTAGTGTTTACACAATCACTTTTCAATATTTATTTTTCAATGTTAGGAAAAATAAAAATATTTGGTATTTGCATTGACTGTATTGGTTACAATCTATTGTTCTCTGGAAACTGCTGTGTCTGGTAGGGGAGAGCTGGTCTATACTTATTTAATGGGATTAGGGACAGGAAGTCCAGAGCAGAGACATGTCTGCCTCCCTAATAATTCCCCAATCTTTTCATGTACAAGGAGCTCCTGGAGCATTTCATACCTATGTGTGAATGATCAGCTGTGCACTTCTAGATGCTTTCGTACCTTCTGTTTAGTGCTCCTTTAAGACAATGCTGTTGCTTGCCATGCAGGTCTGTTGTTGTAGATGTGTGCTCTGTGTACATAGGCGGCTGGAGAAGCTGGATGAAATGCCAGCTGTTAGATTAGTAGGCTCCTAAGGATTTGCTGAACAGAGGTATGGGACTGCAGTAAATCTCCATGCGGGTTGCTGGGAATACTAACATCTGTGCCGGATTCTCTAGAACACTATTACATCTTTTGGTTGTTGGTAGGCTTGAAGAACCCTTATTTAGAGACAGTAACAATCCCTGTCCATTCATCCAGTGAGGTTCCTAAAGACAAGGCTTCAATGTGCCAATTATGATATGAGGTTATTATTGGGTCCTGCTATGACTGTGTCAGAAATCTGATTTTGGTTGACTATGTTGAAAAGTACTTTTCTATGTGGCAGGGATCTGACCCACTGGGCTTTGATGGCGGAGATTTTCCGTTTACAGTACAACAATTTCATGACTTGATTATCAAAATGCGAAATATTTGACTTTAGAATATTTTTAAATCTAAAACTTTTTTGTAGTTATATTGTTTATTTGCATTATAACGACCAATAAAAATGTAGTTCAGGTCCCTGATCTGAAACAGCTGATTGGAAAATATATTCATTGTTTAGAGCCAGTTGTTTTACTGATATCAGATTGAAGCCATCACAGCAGGTCCAGCCTCCATCAGTGGCAAGCAGCTGACTTTATATTTTTTTTTTGGAGGGGGGGGGGGGGGGCAAGGCAGATATCTCGATTAAAGGAAGTGCATGTCATAAATGACCATAGCTGATCTTAATGACTGAGTCTCTGTTGTGTCTTGGAGATTTAAATATCCTAACGTGGTTGTGCCTCAATAGAGTATATGGACAGGGCTTTTCTTTTTTAAATGTCCCCCTTTAACGAAGATCCGTACTTTGTTCAAAAAACTGCAGCCATTGAGATCCACGTTTGGCCATCCCTCCAATGATGCTTCCATTTTTTTTCTTCTGTGCCCTGCACCCATCATGCTCCACCAATCAATGCTTGTTATTTCTGGCACCCAATATGCTAATAAGGTCTTAGACTGTCAGAAGGGAAGTCACCACTGCTCATTTCCCAAATGGGATTCATCCCATTGGGAAAGGCAGCTTTTGTGAAGAGTGTAGCATCCAATGAAATGAAAAACGATCCAGCAATTCCAATATATAGCAGTTAAAAGCACAAAAATGTATTAAATCTTCATAAAAAATATATGCATAGTGCATAGATACATACAATAGACAAGCAGCCTGTGTAGATGACCCTCAAACTGAAGATTGAATAAATTTTTGTGCTTTTAACTGCTATATATTGGAATTGCTGGGTCGTTTTTCGTTTCATTGGATGCTACACTCTGACCTGGTGGATCCGGGCATTGTATTCCAGTGGAGGTGGTGAGCTGGCAAATTTATTTTTTATTTTTTCCAGCTTTTGTAAAGACTCAGCTCAGGTTTATGCCCCATAGAGACCTTAGCTGGTGATCACTCCCTTGACTGTATATAGCACAGGTGTCAAACTGCGGCCCTCCAGCTGTTAGGAAACTACAACTCCCATCATGCCCACTGTTATAGATTATACAAATGCATGATGGGAGTTGTAGTTTCCCAACAGCTGGAGGGCTGCAGTTGACACCCCTGGTATATAGGCTTATCTCATGGACTTTTAAGGGAGTAGTCACCACTGCTCATTTATCGATGGGGAATAAACCTGAATACTGCCCCTACTGATAAATGAGCAGTGGTGACCACCTTGTTGACATTCACATATTGGGTGCTGAAGCTCCTGTCACCCTTTGATGGAATACAGGTGAAAGAAGCTAGTAACTTGATAGAATTAGTTAAGTCCTTGCTAGACATGGATCAAGACAGCTGCAGTTTCTTGAACATGCCACAAATTGTTCATGATGGATTTTTTCTGTCCATAATAATACTGCTATAATCTTTGTTTATATAGTGCCAACAGATTCTGCAGCACTTTACAATTTAAATTAATTTTGTATGCCCACTAGGTGAGTCTAATCATAAGCGACTGGCATCCACTCATATTCCTCTTATTGTTTTCATAACAGGTATGTTTAAAGGGGTTTTGCCACCATGTAATGTTGACGTGGGAACCTCCAAAATGGGTATTTAATCACTTTTCTAAATATATGTGATTAAAAAAAAGTGAAAACTCTGAGAGCTACAGCATTTCTCAACCCCCCTTGGTTACCACAAAGCTTCCCCTAGTCACGACCCAGGAGCTGAAAGGCTGGCTTGCCTGAATCACTTCTTATCTGATGACAGGCAGAATGAATGGTTCTTTAAGGCACCGGGTAGCAATATGTTTTCTTTTGTATACAGAATAACTAGCTGTAGTGTTATTAGATCCCTGCTTTATCTGATGAAGAAGCTTTCAATCTGCTGTTTAGAATAGGTGTTCTCTTTTGTATACAGAATTCACAAGTTATAGTTTGATTATTTGAGTGAACATGTCACAGGATCCGTTATGCAGGCTCTGTGCTCTGGCTGTGTGTGTCTGTGTGCGTGTCTGTGTCTTGCTGCGTGATTTGTTTACATTACATAAGCTGCTTAGCAGATAAGGTTTCTCCTGACAGTGCCGTCTGAGGCTCTGTGTCTTGCTGTATTGAATCCACTGTTGTACTGTTTATTAGTTCACTTAAGTTTTGAGACGCTCCCTTTGGATTCCTCACTCCCCCCTCCCTCTCCCTCTCTCCACTGCAGCTTCATGACTCAGTGTGATTTGTTTACATCTTGCTCTCATGCTGAAGGAGGTCAGTACTTGGTCTGGTGGCAAATCCCCTTTAAGGGGACCTGGCCATATAAGTTGTCGGTCAAACGATCTTTGATCATCAGGTTAATAATAATTGACCATCCTGTTCCATACAGAACAAACTTACAGACTTAGAAATAGATGAAGTAGCCCTTTTGTGCATTTAGCCTACAAGCCACAGCATTAGATCCTAGCTTATATACCGTAATTGTGTTTGGACTCTGGTAGTTCTGCTGGACTTGTTGTGACCTATACGTTTCCACATAAGTTTGGCAGAAATATACATTTGCCAGCGTCCTAATTTACCAATTATCCATATATATTTTCCTCAGCTAAAAATATAGTAGACAGAAGAGATGAATTGCTACCAGATAATAAGACTGGCAAGAAAACTCTCTTTTATGTCCGATATATGGTTCACCCCTGGGTGAGTGTTTGGCAGTCATTGTACATATCAGATGAAATGTATATCAACCTGTCAAATTAATAAAGGGTTTCCTCCATTTAGCTGCTCTTAAGGGTACAGGTGACATTGTATCTCTTATGCTTCAGCAGTGCTGTAGATATAGAAATGTTTGATTTCTTAGGTTGCACCTGTGATGCGCCACTTCAATATGGCCACCCATCTCTCCACAGAAGTATAGCCTTCTTGAAATTGAATATTTAGTCCATAGAAACCATTTTGGTTAAGCACACAACAGGATATATATGATCAGTGCAGTCTATTTTCATATATTTGAATGTATGTGATGAAGGAAAGAGAGGAGTTGCAGATCCTTCTTAATTGGGACTTTACTGTACAAATTTGGGTCTATAAGAACATTGTTTTTAATATATTACAACCACTTGCTTTGGTGCATGAAAATGCGTAAATATCATTTTAAATTACTGGATAAATTATAAGATAATTTGAACAGCACATACTTTAAAATTTGGCAAAGAAAATGATGTGCTTGGTTGCACTATAGGCACCAGAAAACTGGGATGAAAACCTCCCGAAGGGCAATAGAAAAGGAAGAAATGGACACAACTGGAGTCATTTTACTGTCTGCGGATACAGTACAATGTAAGAAGTGCTTCTGCAGCTTATGTCTGTGTATTAAAAAGAATATACTAGAACACCATGGAGGAATGTGTCTTCATTGTTAGCACATACTGAAAATTGAGTTGATAAAGACATGTCCAAAAAAATTCACAAAGACTTGCCACTGTATTCTCTACCTGGCAGAAACTTGAAAACTGTCGGCGTTTGGTGTCCATGGTGAAGGACATCCAAAAACGCCAGCAGAAACCATCTAGAATATGGGGTCAGAATTCCTGCCTCACCACAGAAGTCTTGGTGAAGACTTGCACAACAGTTGGGTTTGCCGTAAAGTTCATGTCAGTGAACTGCAAAAAGAGCTTCCTGTGCATTGTGCCACTATGGTTCACGACCTGAAACCCCAAGATTGGCCTAAAGGGGCGAGTGTACCAGAAGCAAACCAAGAACACTTCCAAGGGGAAGCCAATGTCAGCCAATATCCATCATGAAATAAAGTGGATCTAGATATACTTGCACACACCTTTCTATACATGAGGAAGTCGTGTTCAAGCATGCAAGTGGAAGACATTTCCAATATATGTTATGATATCATTTTGATTGTCATCCAGTAAGGTTTGTGCAGCTTAAATGTCATTATAATACCTTAAATAGTTTAAATGTTATTTATGCCTCTTCAGTGAGCAGGATACCCTGTTGATTGTCATACAACAGGCCGGTCTATGTGAGATGGCCATTAGATGTTTTTTGTGTTGCTCCTTGTTCCCCTGTAAACATAGTGAACACTGCAGATGGGAAGAACTCTACAACCTGTCTACTTTACAGTTTATGGGGTACAATATAATTATAACGACTCGTTAAGGGTGACTATAGATCCAAATTTTACTGCGCATTATGGCAATAAGGTTTAGGTTTGGAATATAGATTTTAAAGGGATTTTATCATTACATGCTTTCGCAGACTTGAGCTGTTTCTATCTGTTACATGTTCAAATCCAGGGGCGAGTCTGTTCTTTCAGTAGGCGTGTCTTCCCTCACTGAAGACTGGTGACATCATCATTCTGTATGAGAAGTGGGAGAGGATGTCACAGCTCTGCAGACCTCCTGCGAATAGTTCTCATGCCTACAGAGCTGTCAGCTGCAGGCTCCATAGGCTCCTCTTAACCAGAACACCTGCATTGGTGTAAGCACTTATACATACAGCCTGAACTGAGGAAACAAGGAAGGCAAGCTGCCCCCCTTTTATCAGGCAGGAGGTAGAGCAGACTGTATAAGGGTGTTATATGGGGTGAAAGCAGGCTGTATTATATGAGGGGAGAGTGACTCTAGCAGCTGGAGACTCAGTAATTGCCCAGATCCTTTACATAGAGCTATCACTGAGAGATGAGGAGCTGAGACAGCCTTTATTACACAGACTCGGCCATCACAAGCAGCTCGTTTCACTTTCATTTTCCAAAGCTCAGAGGGGAGTAAGCACAGAGCGCAGGCAGCCTATCACAACACAGGGGGTGTGTCCCAACAGGCTGAGTGAAATATCAGCCAGCCAATCACAGAAGAGGGGCATGGCCTGACCACCTGCTACAGAACCCCTTTAGACAATCATCTTGGCTATCTCTTCAAAGCTTTAGTGGATGGGGAGATATGGAGCCTGAAAGTCAAAAGTTCCAAACATTGTGACCCTTTTGCTTGTCAGTGTATGTTCTACCTAAATAACTTGATTATTGTATCATAAGGGCTTGTCCCCACGAAACAGGCTTGCAACCGGTTTCACAGACGGTTTTCGGTTTTGAAAACCGTCTGCAAACCGGCTGAGAAACTCTAAAATGGACCACTATGGAAAACCTGCGAAGCGATCCCACTGCACGGGTGTTCCTCCTGCCCATTTTTCAGACCGACGGCAATCCGTAAAACATTGAACATGTTCATTCTTTCGCCGTCTTTGCACGGCGGCAAAAACAGAGCAAATACCGGTCGGATAAACAGACCGGTATTTGTCTCTGCCGTGGGGATGCGCCCTAAGGGTGATAAAAAGCCTGATGTTACCATTTTACTACAGTAAATGCTAAAGTCCACAGAAGCTACAGAGCTAAAGTAAACAAAAGCAATTAGTCTTCTTTGTTTGTTAGATCAGATAACACTCAAGCTCTCAAACTCCTGTGTGCCTAACTGTGATGACTCACTCCCTGCTATCAGATAAGTCAAACTGCAGAGAGAGCAGGTCAGAAACCTAGAGAAACCTGAGTGCAATCAGAGCAGGTAAAATCACTTTTATCTCCGCAACTAATCAAAATAAAGCAATATATTTGGATATAGTTGAAAGTTAATCATTGTAGTGAGACAATCCCTTTATCGGTAGGTTAAGCTTCTGACTGCCTGTAAGGCTGTGTCTACATAGCTCAGGATTACAGACGTATTTTTAAGCAGATTCAGTATTTAGAATCCGCAAAAATCCTATTGTAATCTTGTTCCCATAGACTGCAACATGTTCTATATTCCGACAGGTTCCCATCACATTCCTTTATAGTCAATGTACTGGGCTGGTGGGAAATATGAAAACCGACCACGGTTTTTTGCAGAAACCTGCACCAAAAACAGCAGTACGGCGATATTAAAATATCTTCATATTTTGGACAACATTTTAACATATACTGATTAGACATAGCCTTAGGCTAGTAGTAGGTGGAAGTCTAGTGGCAATAGTAGGATGATTGTTCAATCAATCTTAAAGAGGTTGTCTAGCTACAAAGATTGCTTTTTATGTTGAAGATGTTGCAAAAACAAATCACTTTGCAATATATGTCCATTAACAGTGTCCTCCCTATTCCTAGATATCCCCTCTTGTATGGGCTGCATCAGCTCCTCAGGTCACGATAGCTACAGACCTGTTTACTCTCTCATGATAGGCTGCCGCCACTGGTTGCTATAGCTACAGACCTGGCTTCTACTGCAGTCTCGTAGAAGCCAATAAACACGCCCCCGAATTCAAAATGAAACCAGGAAAACAGGACTGAGGCAAGATGAATTGATGTAGTGAGACAACCCCTTTAAGATAAAGCCAAAAGCCAGAACAGGGGTGCACAGGTTTTGTAGGTCTAAAGGCCACAAAGTCTGATATACTGTATGAAAGGACTGCAATAGAAAATCGACAAGAAATATATTATAAACCTGGCTTGAAACACATGTAGCCCTCATTCGTGTGATTTCTTTTATCTTTATAAGTAGCCTCACCAAAAACTCTGGGGTATGAAGAACCGTTTGCCTCTCTATTGTAGGCCCTATCCTCTTCAACATTTTCATTAACGATCTTACATAGGGAATACACAGTAGAATATCGATCTTTGCAGACGATACAAAGCTCTGTAAAGTAATAAACACAATAGAGGATAATGTGTTATTACAAAGGGATCTGGATAAGTTGGAGGCCTGGGCAGGGAAATGGCAGATGAGGTTTAACACAGATTGTAGCAGCCAGTGTCAGACAGCAGCTGCCAAAGCAAATAGGATCATGGGGTGCATTAAAAGGGGCATAGAGGCACATGATGAGAACATTAATTCTCCATTATACAAGTCACTGGTTAGCCACACATGGAATATTGTGTACAGTTTGGCACCAGTGCACAGGAAAGACATTGTAGAGCTTGAACAGGTACAAAGGCGGGCAACAAAAATAATAAAAGGACTGGGTGGACTACAGTACACAGAAAGATTAGCAAGATTAGGGTTATTTAGTTTAGAGAAAAGACGGCTTCAGGGGGACATAATAAATATGTTTAAATACATCAAAGGTCAATTTAGAGATCTCTCCCAGATTTATTTATACCCAGACTGTATCTAGAACAAGGGGGCATCCTCTACGTCTTGAGGAACGAAGTTTCTACATAAACATAGAAAGGGATTCTTTACTGTAAGAGCAGTGAGACTATGGAATTCTCTGCCAGAGGGACTTGTCATGGTGAATTCACTAACAGAGTTCAAAAGGGTTTTGGATGCATTTCTTGAGCGTAATAATATAACAAGTTACAGTGACTATGATTCAGGAGAGGGGTCATTGATCCAGGGATTTTTCCGATTGCCAGATTGGAGTCGGGAAGGAATTTTTCCCTAAAATGAGGACAATTGGCTTCTACCTCATTGGGGGTTTTTGCCTTCCTCTGGATCAACACCTTAGCACAACAGGCTGAACTGGATGGACGTCTCGTCTTTTTTCGGCCTTACAAACTATGAAACTATGAAATGCTGCGCGAGTTGCTTTGGCAACTGTCTAAATCATAGCAAATATACTTCAATTTAATTAACTGTAAGCACATACATGTTTCCCTAAGACTGCACCTAGTGCATTTGTCTCGTACATCTCTTATATATGTAGCTGTGAAGAATTAAGATGTGATGTAACAGATCTATTCAAAGAAACCTTGTGATTATGTGCAATGTACATTGTGCAGGGGTGGCTCCTGTGTCTCATCTGTATTATAGATCTGCAGATTGTCAGAACAGCAGTAAAGTGTTTGATGATCAATGTTTCCATCACTTACTGCAGTAGTTTCTTTTATGTTTATTTTTGCAGAGAACTCTTTTGTAAGAGCACAATATCACCTAGTGTTCCTTTACTCTCCTGCAGAGACAGTGGAAGCATATGGAAGCTGAAACTGGATGAATAAATCATAAGAGATTGCTAATTTCCATATTTAGAGATAGTTTCCCTAAAATAAAATTCCCACAAATATAACAGCTTTTATTGTCCTATTTTCAGCTGTTTTTGAGTCACTGTTGCCTACAACAGGGTTGTTGAGCTCATTTTTACCAACATCATCAGCATTGTGGTTGCCTTCAAAGGGCCGTTTGTGACTGAAAAACTAAAGAACTATTCCTTATTGGGTATTCCAATCACATTGATTAGATTTAAACATGTAGGCAAAGGTAATTCAAGATTATTACCAAAAACATTGCTGTTCTGATCTTATTCATTGCAGAGTAAGGGGTGTTCACGGCGTCTTCTGGTTCATTTTTTGCGTGCATTTTGGGCTTAAAGAGAACCTGTCACATAGGTTGTGCCCCCCTTGCTGAGGACAGCACAAGCTAGTGTCAGACCTGCTGTTCCCAGCGCTGTGTCCCTTATTCTGTAAGATGCTGTAGTTTTAGAGCACTTACCCCTTAAATCTTATTCATGAGCAGGTGTTAGCTCCACCCACCAAAGGCTAGCTCTGCCCACTGACAGTTATTCACATGTTTCTACCTATTCAAAGTAATAGGTTTATCAGTTGAGCTGGGCGGAGCTAGCCTCAGGTGGGCGGGGTTTGAAAAAAAACTGACACTGAAGGACTCTTCGAATGACTCTTCTGGCTGAAAACTGCAGATTTGAGCATTAAATACACGAAAACTACAGAATCTTACAGAATAAGGGACACAGTGCTGGAAACAGCAGGTCTGACACTAGCTTGTGCTGTCCTCAGCCAGGGGGACAAAAACTACGTGACAGGTTCTCTTTAATTTTGCTGAAATATAAGCCGAAATATGCCCCAAACAGTGCGCACCTCACTTCACATAGAACACATTTTAAAATAAATGTCATCAGTTATACAACACCTATTTTACAGTACAGTACGCCCCGGTTGTTTGGGAGTCGCACTGATCGGCGCATACTCCCACAAGGCGGGGGGGGGGGGGAGGGGCTGGCAGCCCACCGGCCACATAGACTGTCATTACGCAAATAAGTGACATGTCATTTATCTCCCCGGGCATACAATACGATCATATTGTACGCCCGAGGAGAGGAGGCGTAACCCATAGTTCTCAATGAGAACTATGGAATACCGTAATTTGGGCGCGCATCTCGCTCGTATTAGAGCGCAAATGTGACATGAAATGCTCATCGTAATTACCCTGTGAACATACCCTAAGGGAGGAATAATATATCCGACTACCGTAAAGCTGAAGTCACTTATTAAGGTTCTGATCTAATGAAGTAGAGCTAAAAAGCAGTCATGGACAGCCTTGAAAGCAGGTAAGTCTAAGGGCATGTCCCCATGGCACGGGTTTTCGGCCGTTTTTTCAGACGGTTTGTGGTTTTTCAGACCGCCTGAAAAAACGGGCGAAAATGAGCACAATTGTGCTCTATGGAAAACCTGTGCAGCAGTCCCCACTGCACGGGTTTTCCGTCCGGCGGTTTTTCCGCCCGCGGTCCGGCCGCAAAACAGGACAAATACCAGCCTGCAAACCGACCGGTATTTGTCCTGTGCAGTGAAAACGCACCCTAAGGATGATGCCACATGATCCTGTCAGGTGGCTTATGCAGGATGTAATGGAGGAACAGCAGCCACGGTCTGTGATATAGAGGGGTACATGATGTGATGCTGAATTTTGAAGTAAAAAGCTGGGAAAATCTTAAAAGTGAAACTGAAAGTACTGCGGACCCTGTCCATATGCAGTTTGATTGACAGTTTGCTCAGTATACACACTAATACATGGAAAGCTGTCAGACACTCTGGGCGGGGTCAACAGGAGTCCAGTCATGATTTAGGCAATGTCTACACAGCAATGTTAAAATAGCGTCCAAAATCCATCAGCATTTTAAGATAGCTGGACTGTGATTTTTGGTGCAGATTTGCACTAAAAACCATGTTCGGTTTTTGGATTTGCTGTCGTCCCCGTACTGAAGATCTGGCAGGTTTGAGAATCTGCCCGAATCCGATTTTAAAACAAACCTGAAAAAACTTGTGCTGTGTAGACTACTGCATGGATTTTTCATTGCGGTTTACACAGCACTGGGTACAGTCGGTTTTTCAGCGGATTCTAAATATCCGAATCCGCCGTAAATCCAATGAAACACCTGTGCTGTGTAGACAAAGCCTTCCTCTGCTATTTACTCAGAAGTCTTGTTCCAAATCATATAACCCTATGTATAACATAGCTCAGCTTCTCTCCCTTTATCATATAACCCTATATATATCACAGAGCTCAGCTTCTCTCCCTCTATCATATAACCCTATATATCACAGAGCTTCTCTCCTCTATCATATAACCCTATATATCACAGAGCTCAGCTTCTCTCCTCTATCATATAACCCTATATATCACAGAGCTCGGCTTCTCTCCTCTATCATATAACCCTATACATCACAGAGCTCAGCTCCTCTCCTCTATCATATAACCCTATAAATCACATAGCTCAGCTTCTCTCCTCTATCATATAAACCTATATATCACAGAGCTCAGCTTCTCACCCTCTATCATATATGTCTACATATCACAGAGCTCAGCTTCTCTCCTCTATCATATAACCCTATATATCACAGAGCTCAGCTTCTCTCCTCTATCATATAACCCTATATATCACAGAGCTCAGCTTCTCTCCTCTATCATATAACCCTATATATCACAGAGCTCAGCTTCTCTCCTCTATCATATAACCCTATATATCACAGAGCTCAGCTTCTCTCCTCTATCATATAACCCCATATATCACAGAGCTCAGCTTCTCTCCATGATATAACCCTATATATCACAGAGCTCAGCTTCTCCCCTCTATCATATAACCCTATATATATGATATTTCAATGGGAAGATCCATACTCCTCTCCTGGGGCCTCCAACTGGAATGGGATGGTGCTCACCCAGAAAAGAAAAAAGGAAGGGATAGGGACAGACAGGCGCCCAGATATAGTGTAGTATTTAGATGTTATAGGAAAATATCAATATATGAATTTGCTCACCTGAGCTTGTTGTACAGTGTATGGTACAACACATATAGAAGGAGTTATCAGTAGGTTATCACCATCAGCCGCCAGTGCCTCCAAAGTCCACTCATGCACCTCACCCACAAAGGGCAGGAGGAAGATATATAGCTATTTGATCCATTCTGGCTGTCCAGCCACGAAATGGGAGTAGAGGTAGTGCTAGCGCTTGTTTATATAAAATCAAATAAAAATCCTTCCGTTTAGAATCAAGGAAAGATTAGAAAATCCTCTGTATTTCTGAGAATTTTATTTTTAAAATATGAATATAAAAAACAATCAATTATAAACCATAACTAGTTGGTTGAAGAGCCCAATGTAATTACCCTGGGCACAAATGCGGTAGATTGTGGATTTCACGGGTAAAACTGATTTCTCACTAAATTCACGCTCATCAGAGATACTCCTTTTATGTTTATTTTTTTGAATAGTAAAATACCTTTGCAAGGTGAGTTTTCTTATATACCTTTGCAGATCTTTAAAAACCACAAAAGAATCCAAACCACTATCGGGACAGAAGTTTCAGCACACTGTACTCGTCTGAATTTAAAACATATTTGGACAAATTGAATATTTTGACTATGTGAAATCCACATTCTACCCCATTTGGGCCCAGGGTAATTACATTGGGCTCTTCAACCAACTAGTTATGGATGATTTAAGAAAGATAAGGAAAAAAATTCCACAGAAGGGTAATTTAACATCTAGTCAACAGAAAGCTATCAAAACCTTGAAAGAGAATGATACCATAACCATAAGGAATGCGGACAAAGGAGGGGCCATAGTAATACAGGACACAGAAATTTACAGAGGGGAGGCCCTGAGGATTTTGGATGATCCTAAATACTATCTTAAAGTTGACGAGAAAGTATATACAGACCTACAGGAGAATTTTTTGACTTTTGTGGGGAAAGCCCATTCCGAGGGGACGTTAAATAAAAGGGAATTGGAAGGTTTGATAATCAAAAAACCCAAAAGACCGTTCTTTTCTATCACCTCCCAAAGGTGCACAAGTGCATTACAAACCCCCCTGGGAGACCAATAGTTTCTGGTATTGATTCCACATTATCGAATCTATCCAGATACTTGGACATCCATCTACAACCGTATGTTGTTTCCTTGCGAAGCTTCCTGAAAGATTCCGACCATGTCATCAGGGATATGGCGGATATGAAATGGGAGGAGTCCTACCATTTCCTCACCATGGACGTCATGGGCCTATACTCCAACATTAGGCACGATTTAGGCATTCGGGCTGTTGGATTATATCTAGAGGAGGATGACAAAATATCTACTAGCAAGAGACCTTCCTTTTGAGGGTCTGGATTTTATCTTGAAGAATAATTACTTTGAGTATAATGGTACCCAATACCATCAGCAGGTTGGCACGGCGATGGGGACAAGGGTTGCCCCATCGCTGGCCAACCTGTTTATGGGTAACTTTGAAGATCTATATATCCTCTCAGATTACAATAAATACAGGCAGAACATCGTCTACTATAAGAGGTTCATAGACGACTTGATATTCATATGGAGTGGCACTTTGGAGGAAGCAGCTAGTTTTTTATATGATCTAAATACAAATTCTGCAGGCATCAGATTAACTTCCAGTATAAATAAGGATGCCATCCAATATTTAGACTTGTATCTGTACCATGATAAGGGTAGAGTCTGCACAAAAACTCATTTTAAACAAGTGGACTCTAACAACTTTATACATTTCTCCAGTAACCACTACAAAAAATGGACGAGAAATGTACCTTTTGGACAATTTCGGCGTGTCCAGAAAAATTGTACCTCAGATGTCATCTATCAGGAGCAGGCACAAATTCTTTCAGAAAGGTTTATGGATAAGGGTTATCCCAAATCTCTTATTGAGAAGGCAAAAATTAGAGCCGCAAAAAAAACGCAGAGAGAATATGTCTTCTCCCAAAAAAAAGATAGTACAGGGGGTGAATTTAAAAATAATCTAGTTACATCATATTCGTCCCAACATTCTGAATTATATTCCATCTTAAAAAACATTGGGGTATCCTACGTTTGGACCCGATTTTGAAGACCCAGATTATGTTAAATCCAAGTATCACATACAGAAGAGCCAAAACCATAAAAAATTCAGTGGCTCCATCCCGACAAAGAAATATGAAAAAAGAACCTTGTGAGGTTTCAAAGGGCCATGTGGAAGGAATAACAATGTGCCTTTTTCCCACCTGTAAATGTTACTCTATGTTGCAAATAGGTACAGTCTTTTCGTCCACATTCACAAATGAAAAATTCAAGATCTGTTTTAATTTGAACTGTAGATCTTGTTATGTGGTTTATCTTATCACTTGCAGCTGCGGTAAGCAGTACGTTGGGAGGACAGAGCTCAGCTTCTCACCCTCTATCATATAACCTTATTTATCACAGAGCTCAGCTTCCCTCCTCTATCATATAACCCTATATACTACAGAGCTCAGCTTCTCTCCCTCCATCATATAACCCTATATATCACAGAGCTCAGCTTCTTTCCCCCTATCATATAACCCTATATATCACAGAGCTCAGCTTCTCCCTCTATCATATAACCCTATATATCCGAGCTCAGCTTCTCTCCCTCTATCATATAACCTTATATACAACAGAGCTCAGCTTCTCTCCCTCCATCATATAACCCTATATATCACAGAGCTCAGGTTCTCTCCTTTATCATATAACCCTATATATCACAGAGCTCAGCTTCTCTCCTCTATCATATAACCCTATATATCACAGAGCTCAGCTTCTCTCCTCTATCATATAACCCTATATGTCACAGAGCTCAGCTCCTCTCCTCTATCATATAACCCTATAAATCACAGAGCTCAGCTTCTCTCCTCTATCATATAAACCTATATATCACAGAGCTCAGCTTCTCACCCACTATCATATATGTCTACATATCACATATCTCAGCTTCTCTCCTCTATCATATAACCCTATATACCACAGAGCTCAGCTTCTCTCCCACTATCATATAACCCTATATATCACAGAGCTCAGCTTCTTTCCCTCTATCATATAACCCTATATATCACAGAGCTCAGCTTCTCTCCTCTATCATATAACCTTATATATCACAGAGCTCAGCTTCTCTCCTCTATCATATAACCCTATATATCACGAGCACAGCTTCTTCCCTCATCATATAACCCTATATATCTCACAGCTCACCTCCTACATCATATAACCTCTATATCACAGAGCACAGCTTCTCTCCCTCCATCATATAACCCTATATATCACAGAGCTCAGCTACTCTCCTCCATCATATAACCCTATATATCACAGAGCACAGCTTCTCTCCCTCCATCATATAACCCTATATATCACAGAGCTCAGCTTCTCTCCCTCCATCATATAACCCTATATACCACAGAGCTCAGCTTTTCTCCCTCTATCATATAACCCTTAATTTAACAGAGCTTAGCTTCTTTCCCTCTATCATATAACCCTATATATCACAGAGCTCAGCTTCTCTCCTCTATCATATAACCCTATATATCCCAGAGCTCAGCTCCTCTCCTCTAACATATAACCCTATATATCACAGAGCTCAGCTCCTCTCCTCAAACATATAACCCGATAAATAACAGAGCACAGCTCCAATCCCTCTATCATATAACCCTATATATCACAGAGCACAGCTTCTCTCCCTCCATCATATAACCCTATATATCACAGAGCTCAGCTTCTCTCCCTCCATCATATAACCCTATATATCACAGAGCACAGCTTCTCTCCCTCCATCATATAACCCTATATATCACAGAGCTCAGCTTCTCTCCCTCCATCATATAACCCTATATACCACAGAGCTCAGCTTCTCTCCCTCTATCATATAACCCTATATATCACAGAGCTTAGCTTCTTTCCCTCTATCATATAACCCTATATATCACAGAGCTACAGCTTCTCTCCTCTATCATATAACCCTATATATCACAGAGCTCAGCTCCTCTCCTCTAACATATAACCCTATATATCACAGAGCTCAGCTCCTCTCCTCTATCATATAACCCTATATATCACAGAGCTCAGCTTCTCCCCTCTATCATATAACCCTATATATCACAGAGCTCAGCTCCTCTCCTCTATCATATAACCCTATATATCACAGAGCTCAGCTTCTCCCCTCTATCATATAACCCTATATATCACAGAGCTCAGCCTCTCTCCATCTATCACATCCTGCTCTCAGATAGGGCAGCATAAACCACCTGACAGATTTCCTTTAACTTGTGGCAGCCATGCAGTCAGAAAGCACAACAGCATGTGGATTCATTGGGAAACACAGCAGAATTAAATTGTATTTTTTCCATTTAGTTTATTAAACTTGTTAATATATGTAAAGAAAAACAACCAAAATGGTATAGCCAAACTATTGCAGTAAAGCTGCAGTTGGTGTGATTTAGGACTGATTAGTGGCTGTGCAGCAGTGTATTCTTGTGATCTCACACTCATCCCACAAGAGATATGGATCCATCTATCTCAAGTGTGATGCAGTCATATCTCATTAGGATAAGAATACCTTGCAAAATGAAATCTACTTTTAGTATCAAATCATTAGTTGAAGAGTTTGTAGCAGACTAGAAATGCCTTCTTGTTACTGATGACAAATATATACCTTTGCCTATGGCATGCTCTTCATTGGAAATCTGTGCACAACAATCAAGGCACAATTGAAAGAATTTGAGCAGAAAAACTTATTTATTTATTTTATTTTTTTACATAATTTTTTTTTTAGGAAAAACTATTATTTTGTAGTGTTTGTCCTTGTTTTTTCTACCATTTTATTTAGCAAAAGATACTGTATGTGTTTGAAAGGCAATAGTGAAATCTAAAATGCACTATAAAAACACTCTAAACAATTTTTTTTTATTTCTTTTGTTTGTCATCACATTTTTTAAGGTCCATGGCATGTATTTTTAAATGCAGCAAGCTTTTTTATTTGTTTAGATATTTTCCCCTAGACTTCTCTATGGAACTAAAATGCCTGTAGAAACGCGTGTTAGACATTGTCTGGATGAAAGAAAAATGTCAGCCAAAAAAATGCATGTACAAAACAAATGCAATTCATGGCATAGTTTTCAAGGGAAGAAAAAAGCCACAAAAAAGCCCATTCAGTTGAGCCATTGCTGGATTGTAGAAAGGTACAAAAATGACAATAAATACTATAATCCTGGATGAATTACTTTCTATGTCAGGGCTTCTGTGATGGTAATTACTTGTACATGCTGAGTCCTCCTGCAAATTAGATGCTTAGAAGCATAACCTGCTCTTTTGCTGTTTATTTAGTTTGCGTGTGACCATTCTGGGACCCAGATAATGACCACGTTGGAGCCTGAGCACGATATGAATCATGAACATCTGCAGTGCTAACTGATGATTAAAGTGCAATTATTATTATTGCACAAAAGGGAGGTTATTCGAACATGTATTGTATCTGAGCTGAACATTGCTGATAAAGGTCTGGAGATGCATATTATCAGCACAAGTCTGAACCATTCCTCAGCATAGCCTACAGACAGAAGCCATGGAAAATGAGCACAAGACATGAAGCTACATGTGGTGTGACCGCCTTGTAATAAATATCTGCTGGAGTTCACCATCTTTAAAGGAATGTTGTGTTTCATTAGGATATACGTTACCTGCTTCTTTTGGGTGAGGGGTGGGTTTTTTCCTTGTGGTTTGTCGCAGATTCCATTGGTGTCTATGGCATTCAGACTAACGTCAAATATCAGTTTTTGTTGGTTCGTTGAGGGACAAAATATGAAGAGGAAATGTTTTATTTATTTCATTTATTAAGGCGTTTGAAGATAAATCCTGAGAAGGTGAATGTACTTTACAGCTCTCTCTATAATGTAAATGTAATATACTTGCCTAAGAAGGGATAGGCAAAGGGTCACATTTTCCCCACCATGTTTGCAGATCTGGTGAGGTTTCATGCACAAGACTTGTGCACAGACTATAATTTGAGGATTGTAGTATTTATGACAATTATGTTAAAGGGGTTGTCTCACTATGAATGTGTCACCGTTGTCACTTGCTACTTAATTTGGAGCTGGAACATGTTTTGTCAATAAAAGCTCAATTTAATTGTATCAAATTTTTAGTGCTGCTGTTAATTCTCATTCTGTGGACTTCCTCACTCCGCAACAGGCACCATCTTCCACTTAAAGGCATTGTCTCGCTACAAGGATGGCTTTTTATGTTAAAGATCTTGCAAAAGCAAGTCACTTTGCAATATGTGTCCATTAACAGTGTCCTACCTATTCTGAGATATCCCCTCTTGAATGGGCTGCATCAGCTCCTCAGGTCAATATGGCTACAGACCTGTTCCATCTCTCCTGATAGACTGCCACCACTGGTTGCTATAGCTACAGACCTGACTTCTACTGCAGCCTAGTAGAAGCTAGTAAACACACCCCTGAATTCAAAATGAAACCAAGAAATCAGGACTGAGGTGAGATTAATCAATGTAGTGAGACAACCCCTTTAATGCTTGTCAGGAATATTTATACTTTACAGATATAAATCAGGAAACATAAATCCAGTGGTATAGGTAAAGCTTTTGCCAATTGAGGCAGTCCCTGAGTTTCTGTGCCTCTCAATACACACTACAGATACTAGAAAATGTCACAACAATGTGTAAGGAAATAAAGTAAGGAGGTTCTCTAGGTCTTTTTTTAATTTATTAAATTTAAGCTTCTGCTACTGCTATACTAAAATAAAAAAGTCATACTCACTGTCGATCCAACGATAATACTGCTGGTGGTCTCCCCTGTTTTTCTGCTGACATTTGTCTTCCGACTAATGAACTTTATAGATACTACTCTGCTCAAAAAATAAAGGGAACACTTAAAGGGGTTGTCTCACTACATTGATTCATCTTACCTCGGTCCTGTTTTCTTGGTTTCATTTTGAATTCAGGGGTGTGTTTACTGGCTTCCACTAGGCTGCAGTAGAGACCAGGTCTGTAGCTATAGCAACCAGTGCTGGCAGCCTATCAGGAGAGATCAAACAGGTCTGTAGCGATAGTGCCCTGAGGAGCTGATGCAGCCCATACAAGAGAGGATATCTAGGAATAGGTAGGACACTGTTAATAGAGACATATTGCAAAGTGACTTGTTTTTGCAAGATCTTTAACATAAATAGCAATCCTTGTAGTGAGACAACCCCTTTAACACAATGTAACTCCAAGTCAATCACACTTCCGTGTAATCAACCTGTCCAGTTATGAATCAACACTGATTGTGAATCGGTTTATCCTGCTGTTGTGCAAATGGAACAAACAACGGGTAGAAATGATAGGCAATTAGCAAGACAACCCCTATAAATGAGTGATTCTGCAGGTGATGACCAGAGACCATTTCTCTGTTCTCATCCTTTTTGGTTGTTGTTTTGTTGACTTTTGCATTTTGTCATTCATCTCACCTCTAGAGGTAGCATGAGGCGGTGTCTATAACCCACACAAGTTGCTCAGGTAGTGCAGCTTATCCAGGATGGGACATCAATGCGAGCTGTGGTAAGAAGGCTAGCCGTGTCTGTCAGCACAGTGTCCAGAACATGGAGCAGATTCCAGGAGACAGGCTAGCACACCAGGAGATGTGGAGGGGGCCATAGGAGGGCAAGAACCCAGCAGCAGGACCACTACCTCCTCTTTTGTGCAAGGAGGAACAGTACCAGAGCCCTGCAAAATGACCTCCAGCAGGCTGCTAATATCCATCTGTCTGCTCAAACTGTCAGAAACAGACTCCATGGGGGTGGTATGAGGGTCTGATGACCATAAGTCGGTGTTGTGCTTACAGCAAAAAAAACATGCAGGGCGATTGACATTTGGCGCCCTCTGCTGTTCACGGATGAGAGCAGGTTCACACTGAGCACATGTGACATTCTAAAATGTCAAGAATTTACCAGATCCAATAAACGCTTTGTAAAATGAAGGGAGTCCATGACTAAACTTGAAGCAGATACATCAGCTGTAGCCCTCAAACTTGCAATCTTTCTCTAATTGTTTTCTCTGACATGTCTCCTTTAAAAATAATTATGGTATCAATATATCCGACCACTGAATAAATTGAAGGGGTTTTCTAACCACAATGTTTAGCTTTTAACATGTAGGGGAAGGTAAATGAAAATTATTACCAAATACGTAGGTTTGTTGATTTTGCTTTGTTCAGAAGTTAAAGAAGATTGTATCTCCTCTTCGAGCACACAAGTTTCTGTGGTTGCTGATCATCTCTCCCCACCTCTCCCTCCTCTCTTTTATCTCTCTTTGCTCTACACTGCTGTCACTCTGCTAATGGTGAGTCACCTGCTGCAGTCTGATCTCTAACAAAGGGCTTTGTTTACTGAACTAAATGAGAAGCTTTCTCTCTTTAGAGCTCTACCGCGTTCTTTAATACACGTTTTAATTCTCCCGCAGTTATGTCAGTGTAACTGGAATAGCTAGGAACAGCACAGCTGATATGTCAGTCACTGCTATAGAACCACCAACAGCCTGACCAGGAAGTGTTACTCTAATTCTGGCTGTGGCTCTGTAAAACAGCATGGTGAGAAAACCCCTTTAAGTAATTTACTTCTGTAGCATTGTGTCCGATTATTAGTAACAGCATCTGTAGCAGTTTTTAGATCCCAAACTATTTTGGTGGTATAGATTTATTATATAGTATGTATTTATCTTATTGGTCAACACATGACTAAGTCCTATGGCCATCTTTGTCATTAATCAATGGTAGAACTCATGGGATGATTGTAATCAAATTACATTGATATTTTAGCTGCTTGTTAATCTGAAAGACAATGTAAAAATGGAAGAGCAGATGATTGGCAGACACAGGGAAACGACTGCATAATGTCCATCACTCAGGATGATTGGCACTGATGTCTTTAAAGAAGGCACAAACAGTCAGGAACGGATCAGAACACCATCCATGAGTTAGTCCATTCTTGCTGTATCATAATCCTAAAAAACTCTCAAAGGCATCAGCATATCCCATTCTTCATAGTTTCTTCTTAGGGCATGTTCACACGGTGAAGTATGCCCCACAGATATGGTGAATCATAGCACTCATTGAGTACTATGATTACATGTTGCTTCAACCGGCGCATATTCTGCGGGGAAAGTGAGGGTGGATGGAGGCCGAGCCAGATCGCTGTTTGAAGTAAACGCTGGTTAGTGTGTACTTCAAACAGCAGGCATATAGCGGCATACACATGTGCAACAGTAAGAGTGCAATGTTTGGGCTTTACAAGAGCCTTCTTCATGCTGCAATGTTGCACTTTTTCTGGACTATGTATGAGACTATAAAGTTTGGGATGTGCTAATACCTTTGAAAAAATTTTATCAGTATGATTGTTAACTGGCAGTTACTGATCTGGACAATGCTTTATGAAGAACCAACATGGAACTGCTTCTCATCTCAATCCTTTACCATGATAACCAGCTAGGCATTTATAGGCCATGGCAAGGGACATAGGCTATGTCTACACTGCATCAGAGAAAAAACGGCCCCAAAAGCGTCCGTTCTCTCTCTGATGCAGGACCGCGGCTTTTGTCACGCTTTGTGGGAAAAGCCGGGGGCCGCTTCTCGTTTTCCCGACGCCCCCCATACAATAGCATTGTATGGGAAGACGTCCAAAGAAAACAGAAAGCAAACCGGCGGGTTATACAACATGTTGTTTAAAATACGCCGCTGCCGAAAGACGGGCAGAGAAAAGACGAGCTGTGTAGACAGCAACTCGTTTTTTTCTATTGCCGGCTATGGGACCGCACTGACGATCGTATCTGCGACGCTTTTAAAAAACGAAAAGCGCCGGAGATACGATCGTAATCCTGTGCAGTGTGGACATAGCCATACAGTTGTGCTCTAAAGTTTCCATACCCGACAGAATTTTTACTTTCTTGGCCTTTTTTCAGATAATATGAATGATAACACAAAAACTTTGTTTCCACTCATGGTTAGTGGTTGGGTGAAGCCATTTATTGTCAAACTACTGTGTTTTCTCTTTTTAAATCATAATGACAACCAAAGACCCAGCCACGACCCATTTTCAATGCTTTTACTGAGGGAAGGAGGTTGTTGGACAAAATCTCATGATACATTGCCCCATCCATCCTCCCCTCAATACGGTGCAGTCGTTCTGTCCACTTTGCCCAAATTATGATGTTTTCACCCCCTTGCTTCATGGTTGAGACAGTGTTCTTGGGGTTGTACGCATCCTTCTTCTTCCTCCAAACACGGCGAGTGGAGTTGATACCAAAAAGGTCTATTTTGGTCTTATCTGACCACATGACTTTCTCCCATTCCTCCTCAGGATCATCCAGTTGGTCATTGATAAACTTCAAACGGGCCTGGACATGTGCTGGTGTCAGCAGGAGGACCTTGCGTGCCCTGCAGGATTTTAATCCATGACAGTGTAGTGTGTTACTAAGGTGATCTTTGAGACTGTGATCCCAGCTCTATTCAGGTCATTGACCAGGTCCTGCCGTGTAGTTTTTGGCTGATTCCCTG